>JARBJD010000377.1:0-68049 GCA_033064195.1 Blattamonas nauphoetae
CTTTCAGTCCATGAATGAATGGAGGACACGATTCATTTTCAAATTACGATTGCCTTCAGATGTATTCCACTGAGACTGAGTTTCTGCTGTTGATTTTCGCAATCTCAAATCCATTGCTGTCATTGTCAGGAATGAACTCTTCTCGTTTGAAAGTTCAATGTTGTTGTCACTGTTTTCTCTCCATTGAGGCACTTCACATAGTCATCACTCGTGATATTTGTTTTCTTCAGTGACACTCCTTTGATTTTGCATTTCTCATCGAGCGAGTAACACTTTGGTGCAAGGCAGATCATCTGTTCACCTTCCTTCTCAATTGCTAATCCCAACAGCTTCTTCTCATCATCGACACCTTTTTCAGGATTGGGAAACCATTCATATTTGTGTGCATCATAGAATTCTTTGTCAGCAATCACGTGTTCAAACTGTTGATGAATTCCAGCATTCGGATCTCCACTAATTGCCCAATAAGCAGAATCTGTGTCTCCCTCACAGAAATGGATCTTGTTCATGTCTAGGAATTTGTACATGAAATTGTAGATGAAATTCAGATACCAGAACTTGGCATTGTCGAGTGTGAACACCGCTTCTTGCAGACATGTTTTGCATGATGCTTTCTCTCTGTCTTCAATCACAATGTAGTTGTCCTCATTGATCTCTCTTGTTGCCACAAATCCTTTCATCATCTGTTTCAAGTATGTTCTCTTCTCATTGCAGATTGTGATTGAGTTGTACTTCTCAGTGTTCATTCCATCATATCCGTAGCTTCCATTGAGGTTGGTCTTACAGAATTGTTCTTTTCCTTTGTTTCCAACCTTCATTGCTTCTATTCTGTCATTCATGAATGAGGTCACAAATGGTTCAAATCCAGCATGTCTCGAGAACACCATCACACTCTTTACGTCATCAATAATGAAGTGGCAATAGTCGATGAGGAACCAGAGATAGTATGTCGAAAAGAACATATACTGATCGTGTGTACTCAAGAGTTGGGTCAGCTTCCGTTGTTTGTCATCAGTCTTCAATCCATGTTTCTTCATCAGTGAATATGTCTTCTCTCCAATGTTTTCTTCTGTCGTATTGATAACGATGTTTCTGAAGATTGGTGGGCAGTTAATGAAATCATTGATGTACTTCTCTTCGATGTGTCCTTTCAGTTCTGCAACGAACAATGTCTTCTGATTCTTGTTCTCGATGATCTCCCGACATTCTTTATCTCCTGTTGCTGTGTACAAGCATCTTCCTGGCATGTACATTCTGTGTTTCGTGTATGGATTGTTCTTGTTCTTGATTGACGAGAAAGCACTTGGATATAGTGAATTGAAATCAACACCACAAACGTGAGTCATGATGTGTTCAGTATCGGTTGATTTGACAACACCATCTTCAAATGAGAAGTGGTTGATTGGAGTCACGTCTTTGATATTCTGTCGATGCTGAACATTCGATAATCCACCAGTAACTGCTGCTCTCAGTTTGTGATATGTTTGCTCATGTGTCAGAGTCATTGGGAGTGATTTCCAGATGCAATACTTCTTCAGTTGAATTCTCAATCTTGTGAGATGTTCATCATGGTCTGACTTGTAAGTGTTGCAGTAGTCACAGCAGATCTTCACATTCTCTTTAGAATGTCCTTTTGCATTGTCGAGTCTATCCAATGTTGGTTTGATTGCTTGTGTGAAGTGACACTTGCAGATATAGCACACTCTCCTGCACTGTTGAACAAACCAGTCGTAGTCTGCTTCAGTGACATTGTTGGTAGTATTGCGATGAGCTTTCTGGTCTTGATACCTGTATCCTTCCACTTTGTATTTCCAGTATTGTTTGGTGATCTTGATTGGTCCAGAATCGTCACATTCGTTGTAGTCAGCATCAATATCAAAGTCTTTGTAGGCGCATGCATACTTGATTGCAGAAGCATTCGCTGATAAAGAGAGATTGTGCAACATATCCACTTTGTATTGGAAGTTCAAATCAATGAGATTATCCAAAGGTGCAATCATACATTCGACGTCTCTGATGTTGTAGAATTTTAGATAGTCCCATCTGTTCTTGAATCCTTGTTTGTTCCAATCATCAAGGTAAAGTTGGTAATCGGTGTCGGACATTTCACTATTATTCAGACTGGAATAGAATTCATACTTGGAGAAAGGTTCTTGTTTGCTCAGCACTGTATCGTAGTCTGATGAATCAAATGATTCGTAAGCAAAGAATGATTTCTGAAGTGTTGTGTTTCCTCCGAAGGCTTTGACTGCATTATCCAATGTCATTGGTCCGGTGTACGACATCATGTCAATGAACCGAAGAACTTGTTGCGTTTTCTCGTGTCTGATCAGTACTTGTTTGTACTTTGTTGTTGATCCAAGGAAGCTCACCACTTTCCAATCCTTGTCAACGAGATCACGGAATATGTGATTGATGTCAAATCTGGAACTGTTGAATCCAATCACACTGACTTCATTTTGTGAAGGAATCTCTGGGTCTTCATATTGATTGTTCTCTCTTACTGTCTCAGCATATTTGAAGAGTTCTCTGATCCATTGCTTCACAAAGTCTTTTCCATTTCGAAGATCAAAGTAGATTGATTGAACTCCTGTTTTTGTTTTAATTGCTGATGCAACAGAGAGAGGTTTCAAATGTGAGATCAGTTGAGTGTTGTCATCAGAGAATAGATTGTCAAGAATGAGATCTTCCATTGTTTCGAAATCATACGTGATGTAGTACTGCGTTGGTTTGAATTCGTCTTGTCTCCTGTGTGCCATCAGAAATTCATGAGTCTTGTTGTTAAGAATGTGTGGTACATATGGCCTTGGCGTTTTATCAAGTGAGATCTTCTTCACATGTTTTCCATCGACTTCTTTGCATTCTTTGAGATGTTTCTCGTAGTAAGCCTTGAAGTGAGAATCTTTTACTTGGAATCCTCTCGATTGGCAGTAGGGACAGAGTTTGTATCCAGTGCTTTTCTCAGGATCGATAATGTACATTACATGAACGAGAGTTGCAGTGAGCGGAATCATCAGAAGTGGGAGAACTCTTGCATCATCATTTTCGTTGATGTACGATTGACTGAGGAAATATCGCTTCTTGTCTTCGTCGTATTCATAAATGTGGACGGTAGTGTTGAATTCAATCATTGCTTTCTCAATATTACATGCAATATCAAATCCAGGATACTTCTGAAGATGTGGTGTCAATTGTCGAGACTTCAGATGTGAAAGCTTCATCCATTGTGCAAACAATCTGTAGGCTTCACTATTCCTCATATTGATTGAGATTTTCTTCTTTGGAACCTCAGGAAGAGTGAGGAATGATAATGCTTGAAAGAAGCAGATATTGTACTCAGAATCGACGTACCGAACGTTGTATGTTTTTATGTGTTCAGTGAGAATGGCATTAGCTTTTCCAGCAACTGGGAATCTGTAAACTGCAACAAGAATCGAATGGAAGGCGATGAACATTGTCTTTGTGTCCATCAGTGTTCTCTCTTGTGACTCTTTGATTAGATTGATCGCATATTTAGAATACTCAGTGATGTCTGCTTCACTTCTTATCACTGTTGGAAAGCTCTTAGATGTGTTCTCCAGTTCTGGTCTGAAATCATTGTACAGTGTCTCATCTTTGTCTTTTCTCTCAACAATCTTTCCGAAGTCAAGACTGATCTTGAATGGTCGATCCTTCTCTTTTTCATACACTGTTTTGATGAAGGTTGTGATTTCCTCAACATTCTTCAGATGATTGTGGAAGTATAGCTGATAAGGTTTTCCATTGTCTTCAACCTTCTCGACCTCATTCTTCTTGAACTTCTTTCGTGCATTGGTCAAACATTCATTGAAAGCAAGTTTGTCTCTTGGTTCAGCAAGTAGTATACAGTCTTCAAATCCATCGAATGTCTGCACTTCTCTCTTTTCCATCTGTTCATTTTTCTTTTGAATGATCAACAGATTCTTCATCCAATGATCCATCAGCTTCTCTTCAATCGACTTTAGTTTCCTAGTGATCTTGAACACTTGCTTTTTCAATTCAGTTTCGTTCACTCTTGGATTTGCTTTCATGTCAATGATGATTACGTTTTTATCCTCTTCATTCATCATTGCATTGTTGTTTGTTTCATTCTGTTTCTGAATGAATTGAGCTTGTTCCATTTGTCGTTGGTTTCTAACTTCTTGAAGGAATTTTGGAATTAAATTGATATTTAGATATGCTGTTGGATTCGGATTTCGATATCCAACATCTGGGTGTTGAAGCATTGCCAGGAGAAATGAATAGTGATGTTGCTTGTATGGGCTGTCAGGTTTGTATGTTCGACCATCAGTAAATGCGAATTGAGTGTTTGGAAATAGTTCTCTAACTTCTCTGATTTGTTCCTTCACTTTCCAGAGTTGTGTCATTTACTACGAATTAAAAAAAAAAATAAAAAAAGTTGAGTGATTATTTTGGCTTCCTCAAATGTGGCTTCTTCTTTGCTTTTAGCCAGGAATCCAGTCGCACTTTGAAGACTTCAGATCCACCAATTTCTCGATATGTGAATGGAGTCAGCACCTGCTTGTACTCACCAACGAGCTCACAGTTGTACTTCCTCAGTTCATTCTCCACAAACGATTGAGTGTAGTGTCGACGTTGTGACATGTGTGGTCTGTTCCCTTGATTCCACAACTTTGGCTTAATCCTCCACTCAACACCTTCATGAACATAGATGACTGGGATATTATGTCTGACATACTCAGAAACAAGTTCACAGTTCTCTTCTTTCATTGACTGAATCAAAGCTTGCTTGGCATCTGTTCGACGTTTTTCGCTCCCCTTTGGAGGGTTCGAAGTCTTTAGCGAGACATATGTAGTATTCACTGTTGTCATTTAATACAAATTAAAATATCAAAAAAATAAAAATGAAATGTGAAGTGAGGTGTTGGAACTTTTTATTTCTTGTTCCTTGTTGTGCCAGCTTTCATCTTGCTTCTTTCTTTTTTGATTCTTTCTTCCAAGTTTCATTTTTTCATTCATTCATTCAATTCATTTTTTCAATCATTCAATCATTCAATCATTCAATTTTTCAAGTTTGTATGATTTTACCGTAGGACAACCCGATACTCCTTTGGGGATCATTCTATCGTGATCCTTCTCAATGACTACTGCTGGCGAATTCCTTGAAGGGTTAAGTCTTGGGTGGGCATGATTTACGGTCAAACTCTCTGTCGAGAATCTGAAGCCAACATGAACCCCGGGGCGGATTCCTAGAAATCCACCGTCTCCAATTCAACCTTCAATTCGTTCTACGCATTAGTCACGAGGGCACCATTTTGCCTGAGCATCAAGGGAAATTACGTCGAGGTATCATTTTTCAACTTGAAATTCAATCATTCAATCATTCAAGCCTTCATCGTTCATCATTTCCTTTATCAAGTTTTTGTATGATTGTACCGTAGGACAACCCGATACTCCTTTGGGGATCACTCTATCATGATCCTACTCAATGACTACTGCTGGCGAATTCCTTGAAGGGCTAAGGTATTGGGGGGGCATGATTTACGGTCACATTCAAGTGATGCCCACAGTGAACCCCCGGGGACAGCCTCCCAGCTCGTCCCGCTCCAATCCAACCTTCAATTCGTTCTACGCATTAGCCACGAGGGCACCATTTTGCCTGAGTATCAAGGGAAATTACGTCGAGGTTTCATACTTCAACTTTTTTGGAAATTTTGAATTTTTGAATTTTTGAATTTTTTGAATTTTTGAATTTTTTGAATTTTTGAATTTTTTGAAATTTTCCTAAGTATTTTTTTTTGAAATTTTTTTTTGAATTTTTGAATTTTTTTAAATTTTTGAAATTGTTTTGGTATTTTGAAACTTTTTCATTTTTTTTTGAAATTAAGATTGCCCCTCGCCTGAATCGAACCACCCCCTAGAAACGGGTGGACACTGGAACATACCCACTGAGCTACTTGCTCCTGAAAATGTTAGTTTCGACCTGTGACTTATACCTCGAATGTTCAGATCTGCTATATATTCCTTTTATCGTCTACCTATCTCCCCTCGTTAAAAAGCATGGATTTATCACGGGAACGACTTTTTTACCCTCGTTAAAAAGCATGACTTTTTCTCGTCAGCGATTTTTTCAAAATAAGTTAGATTTTCCGTTTTAACATTTTACCCCCGTTAAAAAGCATGACTATTTCACGGGAGCGATCTGCTAGATCTTAATTCTTGGCCACTTGTTACCCTCGTTAAAAAGCATGACTTTTTCACGGGAGCATTTTTGCTATATAGTGAATTTCTTGACAAAGTTTTCAAATTTTAAATCTGCTATAGTGTCTTTTTTTCGGGTATAAAGTTCTGATTTTCCGGGATAATTTCAGGACCGGATAGTCTAGTGGTAATCCGTTTGTGATCACGACCATGACAATGTGATCACTCTCTTGTCATTTCCGGCATTTCATATTCTCCAGTTTTCTTTGATTATAGTCTGTAGAATAAGGATGGAAAGTTATTGGAAGACACATAAAAAGGATGTACTCGCGAGATGTAAGGAAAAGTTCGGCAAAGTTCTTGGAGGACGAGCATACACTCAACTTGCTCGAAAGCAACTGTCGACACATTCCGAATGTCTCCTCTATGCGTACGATCATTGGACACGATTCTACCTGGGGAAGGCATATATAAAAGATATCTCATACATTTTTCGAACCAACCGACAGTTCTTGTGGCACATTCGGAATCAACGAGAGCGACGAAATGCAGGGATGATTACAAATGATCGCAGACTGTCTGACGATCAAGAAGTCGAGCTTGTTGGCGAAATACACAACCTTGCGAACCTTCATCGACCAGTAGGAAGGACTGGGATAATCAAGTTAGTCAAGAAAAATTTCATACAAATGTCACCCAGGGATGGGTTCATCGGTTTTTAGGCCGGCACAGAAAGACTCTTACACGCACAATTGCCAAGCCGTTAGAAAGCTCACGATCCCGACTACAAAAGAGGATGATTAGGAAATACAAGAAACGATTACAAGATTCTGTTGTGGGTGTCCATCCACGACTCATATTCAATTGCGATGAAAGTCTGTTGAAAAAAGGCTGGATCCGTCGGGACAAAGAGAGTTGTGGTAAAAAAGGAATCTGCTCCACCCCGATTCAAAACTAGTGCAAGTAAAAAAGTGACCGGTATATTAGCTTGCATACCGTTTGAAGGCAGAGCTGTAAAACCATTGATCGTCATCAAAGCGAACAAACTCGACGGAAAGGTTGCGCAGGAGGTGAAGAAAGGAAATATAGATGCTGTCACCGGAGTTAGCCAAAGTGGATTGATCCAGTCAGATCAATACATGGACTGGATCGATGAACAGTTCATCCCACACGTGCAAAAAGTCCGTGTCCAACAAAACCTCCTTGACAATACCGCGGTGCTCCTGGCGGACAATCTTGAAATTCATAAAACTGAGAAGATAAAGCAAAACCTTGCAGTTAACAACATCATCCTATTCACCTTCCCCCCTGCATCTTCCCATCTCACTCAGCCATGTGACCAACTGACCTTCACCGCCCTGAAGCAAATGGAACGAAAAGATAATGAAATACAAGATGCTAGAACGCAAACAAACCGATTTAGCGAAGCTGCCCTGACACTAGCAAGTTGTACAGACGAAAAAAAGAACCGGTTGGCTTTTCGCGATGCTGGCTTCACAATAAAGGAGACAAAAGGCAAACGGACTGTTGCGCTCAATGAAGATGTATTCACAGAGATGGAAGAGCATTGCATCCCTGATGAGGAAGAATCACAGAAGGAGAAAAGTGAGGATGATCGGAACCCGTTGTTTGGTTTTATGAATTGGCAGCAGTTCCCCACTCGATGGGCTCCGAAGTACAGACAGTAAGGAGTTGATTATATTCTTGTTTTACTTACATTCCACAGTTTTTTGATAATTGACTATTTATATTTGCTGGAATAAGTCCGAAATGATGAAGATGAAATGTCATTGGGGCGATCAACATGACATACCGGTGATCACCAACGGAATGGTGAGTGCACGCACTACTACTACTAAGCTGAAGGTCCTAGGTTCAATTCCTGGCGGAAGCATTTAATTTCACATATCACTGCCCATTGGCATGGTCTAGGCCCTTGGCAAGACCAACGTACGTTTCCGGAACTCAAACCGATAAAAATGAGTTCCGATGCCGGTCTACAAGGGACCGATGAGAAGGGTCGCAACCTTCGGAACCTTGAAAAAATACACCAGCTTCCGCCAAAATCAAGGTTTTTGCATTTTTGGAAATTTTCGAAATTTTGCTTCAACTTGAAAGTTTGAAGTAACTGAACTCTGGAAGAGAATATTTCTCTAAGATTGACAACTTTCTGAAATGAAAATGACTTTTACTCCAAGTATTTTCTGAATTGTCAATCGGCATGGAGAAAAAGCTATAGTAGTGGTGTCTTTGCCAACGTGGTTCCACATTCGCCTATATCACTACTCACTCGCGGTGTAAGACTCGCAGATTGGATAGTGTGTCAATCGCCTCTTTCAAATTCTCCTCCAACGGGAGGTCGTCACTTGCCGAGGGTCGACATATTTCGTTGCCTACGACTCAGAGTTAACGACCAAGAGCACACCAGTTTGGGATGAACCGCATGTTCGTCTTGGCGTACGAGGTGATGCCACAGGATGCGTGGTGCATGTGCGGGATGCTCATGCGATTGAAGTAGAAATTGATGCACCAAACGAAGAAGGAGAAACCATTGTCTGCTTTTCACATCACCATATCGGCTCCTCTGCCAGGCCAACACCCTTCCCCACCTCCCTCCTCGCCACCCACAAGCATCGTTTCTGTCCGGTCGATGAGCAGCTCTTCCATGCCATGTTAGAAGCGTCAGACGACAACTCCAAAGATTGACAATATGGTTGATGCGAAAGCCTACAAAAACAACTTTTTCACGAACAACGAAGAACCTGATTTTATTGTTCCACTTCAATCCGTCCAAATTCCTCACTTTGTTTGTTCATCACTTCTCGAGAGAGTCTTCTGAACTAGGCACGAGAACAGCCGGATCATCCCATCAGATGAAGTCTAGGCTTCTCCACAAATCTGTGATTCAACTCTCTTCGGCATTCATCTTGCCTGTGTTGTGACCATCAGTTATGTCAATCGACGGCTATCTACCTCTGTGTATCACCCAGACATCATCCATCTGTTGACACTACATTTCTGAATCTTCGAAGCGCGACTATTGAACCTTTCAGGTTTAATTTCCTTTTGAATCATCAATTGTATCATCTTTTCTCGTATACATCGCTCCTTTCGATCTCTAGTCATCAGTTTCAAGAATTTCAAGAATCTTTTCATCGGTTTCATCAGAAAACGGGAGACAACCGTTCCAATGTCTCACAATGATGTCTAAGCTGTCGACTCATCTCCACACTGTGGTTCCTCTGATGAAGAATGATCCAAATCGGCCTAAAAGTGTCTTCGCGCGAATAATGTCCCACATTCCTAATATTGCTCTGATTTCTGGTGCACTCGTCCTGCTAGAGCATCTCGGACATTGTTGCCCGAGACTTTCACTTGTTTTCGGCATGAAAAACCAATCTGCATTGAGTGATGACTGACAAAGAAATTGTGGTTTGTCATTCTCCCTTCCTGCTTCAATTTAATCATTAAAAAACGATATCTCTTTCGTCCAGTCGCTTATATTCTGACACGAACTGTTTTTGGTCGAAAAAATTATACGATACCAAACGTATTTTCAACAAGTAACTAGAGACCACCACATCCCTCAACAACTTCAGATCACCACACCTTTTTTGGATTTGGACTGATTGTTCGTTGCAAATCTGAATGATAATCAGTTCGTCACAACAACAACAACTTTGTAGATACTTTCGGTCCCATTGTGGAATTCAACCCTTCCTTCACACACTCGATTGCGCACTGACTTTCTCGTCAAGTTCGAACAACACCACAATACCTTGAATCTCCTGACAGTCCCTCCACATAATTCACCGGATGTGTGAGAGAAGCGGAGCAGTGAACGTCACTGGAACAGTTTCTTCATCTCTAAGACTTTTATGACTCTCTTCACTGTCAGCCCAGCTGACTATCTCCTCTCGTTGTGTGGAGACAAACAGTTACAAGTGAATATCAGTTGGCATCACATCCAATGTCGTGAAGCCAACACATCATTGTTTTGTCTTGTTCAAGATCATATTTCCATTCACAAGTTGTGTAATTCTCACATGTATCGATATCTTATGTCCAGATATGGTTTCAAATGAAGATCAGCAATTTGAGTGAAGAAAAAGGGAAAGATCCAAAATCTTGGTGAATTATGATGTGACTCAACACCCCGAACAATGCAATTCGACGAGAATATTGAGGCCAGACGGAGTTTCAAATCAGGAATAACTTCATCAATGAGAATTAGAGGTTGATTCTCCTTCTTCTCATTGTCCTCTATTTGTAGTTGTTAGACAAAGAATGTGGAGAAATGATTTGAATGAAAAAGTTTTGTTACATCCCACATCCACCACAACTTCCCCAGGGACCGTCAGTATTCAAATAATAGGGGCATCTCACTTGGTACGGCTCTTCTGCAGGCGCTGCCACGCAGATCGAAGAAGATCTCGCTCCCCACTCTCTCCATTCATCATCTTGAACTTTCAGAGATCTGACAACACTGCAAATCTAAAAACCAAAGAGATAGTACCAATTCGACTCTTTTTTCTCGAATCAATTTATCACACGATCCACTGGATGACCTGTTTGCGTTTTATGAAAATATCTGTAGAAACCCAAGTTTTAAGGAGGCGAAAGCAGACCAAATACATGTACCGAAAGTGAAAAATGACTTGAATAGGAACAAGATGGAGTGCGGACTCAAGCGTCTGAATTGGTTGTACATTGCGAATGGTTGAGCCATTTGTCAGATCGTTGTCGCAAATTTTGTAAGACCATGGTAGATATGAGCAAGGACGGCTCATTCTCCCGATTGAACATCGTTCCCGTTGGGAGAGGGAAGTCATGGATGAATGTGAGGGTAATGGTGACTGGAGAATCAAGAAACTCATCCTCCATTGTGCTCTCACTGTCGGAGAAGGCATCTGACAGATCCCCGCCAAAGTCGAGCTCGTTGCCTGCTTCAAGCTGCCCCAGAATGAAGTCGAGGGGAATCTCCGAATTGCTAAGATTGTTGAGATCATCTTCTTCGAATGAACTTTCATCAGTGAGTTCATTCGTGTCAGAGGCAACAAGATGATCAGAGCGACTTCGAAACTGATTTCTCCCAGCAGCACGATCAGAATGTGTTGATCCTAGGAATCAAAACAAGGAAGTCAATCTTAAAAGAAGAGAAACGACACTTTTTCGTTGAGATTGTTATGAAATGGTGTGAGTTCAGAGAAAGGCTTTTCTCGATCTGTTTCATCACTAAATCAAACTGACGCTTTGTCGTAGTTGACTTCTGGATCCAAAAAAGATGCCTTTGTCTTAAGTTTTGCTTTGAAACACGAATGTAGATTCAAATTGTGAGACAAGCCGCATTTTTGTTGTTTCCTGCTTCAGTTCAAGATGTGTGGTTTTTCAGTTGTCTTGTCGAACTTTCCAGAGCAGTTTGAGTGATGCCTCATCTGGGCAAATTGCCATTGTTCCTGTTCGAAGGCTTTTCTCCAGGACAAGGGCTTCTTCTTCTCTTTCCATGAGTGCCGTTTGATTGGAGAGAAGAATCGTGTCCTGCTTTGGTTTCGGAGGGGTTGGAGATTGAAGTGTAGTCATTGGATTCTGTTTTGGACAAAGAAAAGATATTGCGCGTTGAATTGTGACAAGTCCGTTTTGTGCCATACTTTCGCCAATTCTCTGAAATAGAACCATGTGAACGAAAATCCGAGTCATTGAAATGATATTCATTGTGAACAGAAGAAAATGTCATGATAGTACCGACAAAATACCTCGAGAACTCCACATCAGCGTTCACTCCGCCCCTTCTGTTTGAACACATGCTCTTCCTTCTCAAGCGTGTTTTCAGCTTCGTCCACAAGATCTGCCTCTCCTCCCCCAAACTCCCCGTGCCGCATGCTGTTGTCCATCCCATCCCACTGTGCCCACTTGTCCTGCTCTCGCTCCTTTGGCCGGTGCCGTTCGTTGATCATGTTCTGCTCGTGTTGTGTGAGAGGACTTGTCGGAGTCGTCCACATTGAACGGCATGCTCAACGAGATCTGACTCGTCGACAGTGTCATCATCGCGTCGATCACACTGTCAGTTTGAGAATGGGGAGGAGAGGGCTGTTGTGTGAGGATTGTCGACTTGTGTTGAGTGCTGATTCGCGTCGAGGGTGGACTGTTCGAGAACACTGTCCCAGAACGGTCTGCTGGAGATGGTGAGAAGGGGGGAGTTAAGGACGGGATGGCGGAGAGGGTGGCGGGAAGAACGTCGGCGTGACAGACTGCGGAGGATGGTAGCCGAACGACTACGACGAGTACGACGGCACGAATGGTCTCGCGTTGGTGGAAAGGAGCGTCGGGTTGGGCGACTTCGCCTGCGACGACGGGAGCGGCGGTGGCGTTGCGGAGAGCATCGTGTCGCTCTCATTCCGACTCCCAGCCAGACTTGGCGTGGACTTTTCGTTATCGGAGTCGTCCAGGCCGAGATCGTCCTCGTTGAACGACACAGACGCGACAGGTTTGAACGGCGAATCGCACATCCACTGCATACTCACCGAGATCTGACTCGTCGACGGCGACATGATCGCGTCTGTCACACTTTCTGTTTGGGAGGAAAGAGGGGAGGACGGGTGTGTGGGGATGACTGGCATCGGTTCAGACGGCTCGAGATTCCCATTGTGGTATTCCGTCGAGACGGGTAATTTCGGTTTGGGTGAGATGATGAGGCTGCCCAATCGAGGTGACATGTCTGTCTCTCCTTTCGGCCTGTCTTTCGGCTAAGTCTCTGAATCAGCGACATGTTTTGAGTGTTGATCGTCGATGTCAGACGGCTCCAGTGATGCTGTCCCCAGAATGGTCTGTTGTGCGGTGTGTGTCTTCTCATTTTCAGGCTTCCTCTTCCGCGGGAGAGAGTGAGCGAGGGGAGAGTGTGCGATGAGGGGGAGGTCGCAAATGTCTGTGAGGGAGAGGGTGAGAAACGTGGGGTGAAGGATGGGATGGTTGGGTTGAACGGGGACTTTCAGGAGCTTGACGGTTTTGTGGACGGCGACTGCAGAAGACGAGAGGAAGACTGGGACTGCTGTGCCTGCTGCGAGTGGTACGCGCTGTGGATGAGAGTGTTGAGGAGAGGCACGAGGACGGGATGGTTAACAAGCTGGAGAGCAGAGAACGAGTGTGGAGGCAGATGTTTCTGCGTCGAGCCTGTTGATTCGGGGTGCGGGAAGTGTTTCTTCATTGGAGTGGGAAGGAAAGGCGGTTGGGATGGATCCAACAGCGAGTACGGGTTGACAGCTGACGAAAAGTGCAGTCTGTTCTGCGACGAAGAAGACGAACTCGCTTTCTGCGGATTGACAGTGCCAGGCTGAGTGAAGAAGCCGCCTGATGAGGAGAGGAGAGCAGCGGCCCTGTTAGCCTCTCCACTGCGTCTCTCCCACCCCACATCCGAGTCGTGAAGCTGATCGAAGGCATGCTGCGGGGAAAGAGTGGGTCCCGACGGTGAACTGCCGTTGGTCTGCGTTGAGATGTAGCCGGCGGGGAGGACGGTGCACGAGATGAAGAAGTCAGAGAAGAGGATGTCTGCGTTCTGCAGCTTCCACACGAACAGAGACGACAGACGGGAAAACATGAGCGACTTGAAGAAGGTGTCGAGATCGCTGTTGTTGACAGACGGGGAAGGAAAGAAGACCTGCGTGAGGAGATGCGGAGAGGTCCGCCAGGCTGTCTTGGCGATGGTTGGGACGTTGGTTTGTGGAGAGGGGGCTTAGGAGGAGTGCGAGCCTTGAAAAGTGGTGAGACACACCTCGACGAGGACGACGAGTGGCGCTATGGGGATCCACGTGACCTGGTCGAGCTGAGAGAGTCGCTGGAGGGAGAGGACATGTCTGTAGGAGTGCTCGTGGACGGCACATCGGGTAGAGCAGCGATGTGAGGGAATGGCACGTTGTCCTCATCGATCTTCTCGTCATCTCTTCGCTCGCCCTTCCCGGCGGCTTTTTTGAACATCTGGGGAGTCATCTTTTGGATCCCTTTCGGTTGGAAGGACGGCGAGTGGACGGACAAGAAGCGGGTGGTTGGAACTTGTCTTGTTAGGAGATGGTGCTGTTGAACATCTCTCGAATCGCTGAACGACTGATCCAGTTTTAGGATGCGAGAGAGAATAGTGGGGTGCATCTGGGTGTGGAACGGGACCCTTTCGGAGCCAGACACGGGCCAGTCATCAGCCGTTGGATGGAGAGTGGAGTACGAGAAGATCTGGGTCTTCTTCCTTGGCTGCTGAGTTGCCTCAGAGTTTGAGAGGAGGATATGGTGAAAAACAATGAGACAGTGATGGACTTGTGCTTTTGCTTCTTTGTTTTTCTTTCTTTCCTTCTTCTTGACGAACAGCTTCCCAGACGCGAGAGCGAAGAGGCAGTGGAGAGGATAAATGCAAGTAGGCTTGTTCTTAATTGTGCTTCGCAGCTGAAAAACTAAAACATCCATTTCTAGCATCAATGTCAGGCTATTGGTGATTCTCCTCACAAAGCTGGACTTTCCCACTGTAGGGCCGGTGAGGGGGCATCTGGTCCGGATTTGTAGCCATTGTATACACCGGGGAGGACACCAGCCGTTCAGGGAGGGAATGAGTGCTTCCGATTTGGGTCAAAATGTCCTTCCTTCCATTGCTCCTTGGAAAAGGGAATCCTTCATTTCGAAGGGAGATGCCGTGGTTTTCGTAGTCTATTTTCGGTCAGTAGAGGTGGAAGAACGTGAGGAGAAGTCGGGCAAACGAGGGTTTCACATTGAGATTCATTGATAGCTAAGACTCGGAGATATAATGTGAAGTTGACGATGAATTCTTTGAAACTCAATGAGACATCGTCTTTTCCTGAAATGATAAGACTCCAAAGTCAGTTTTCATGATTTTTTTCTGAATCCAAAAAAATGATGGTGTCAGATCCACGAACTCGAGCCATCGTCGCTCCAGAAGTCAAAAACTCATTGATCACAATTAACAATTTCATTGGACCTGAAAATCAGTATCTTTCCGGATATTTCATCCTCATGAACAAAAAGGGGTGTTTCGGCTGACCTCAAAAATATGCACCCATGTGTGAGAGACAATACACAGAATTTCACAAGATACCGAACGGTTTGGAAGTCTGACACCAAATGTGGGTGATCAACTCTTATCTCCCGACCATCCCCAAAATCCCAGGGGATCGGACTGGGACATCGTCCCACATCGCCTGATTCGTATATTTCTCTCCACTCTCCCCTCGCTCTCTTCCTCCCCCTGCCATCTGCAATTTACTTGTGCGTGTCTGATGCTCGTTGTGAGCCGATGTGGAGGGAATTTGGCATGAGTTTAGTATAGCTGGTGAAGTTTAGTATAGCTGGTGGTGGTTTAATATCGCTGGTGGCGGTTTAGAATAGCTGGTTGTGACATATCACTAAAAGATGGTCATCTGGGGGTTATAACATACAAAATCGTTCCATTTCCTTCTTGTCATCTCTTTTCACAACAATAGAGAGAGGCGGAACAGTCAGTGGAGGATAGGCCCTTCAAAAATGAGAGGCGAAAATCAGAAATCCTTGATAACAATCACTTCACAGGACAAGAATGTTCACTTTCTTTTTACTACTGTCTGTTTTGCACATTGTATTGTCAAAACACATTATTTTTCTAAATCGATATTCATAGAGCGAAAAAAGTTCAATTTTTTTTGATCAATCTTGATCGGAGGAATTGAGACTTTTCATGACTTTTATGCGGTTTTTTCACTTCTACACCTTCTCTGGGGATCTCATCCTTACCATATCGGAATACTTTATGGTGATAGCTTCCATATTTCTGTAGAAATCCACCACCAGCCGTACTAAACTCGTTGCACCAGCCATATTTCAAAACCACCAGCTATATTAAACCCATGCCGGGAATTTCCTCCTTGCCAGATTTAGGCTGATCGAGACATCGAGAAGCACAACACAAAATAAAATTGTGGTCATTCCAGAAGACGTCCAACCAATGAGACGGTGTGTTTAACTTGTATCATCTTTCATTGAACACAGTACACATTCTTTTCGGAAAAATTGAGAATGGTGTGAGATAAAATGTGGAGCTCCAGAGATCCCCACAAACTTCGGGGTTTCCACCTATTAATCGAGTTGATTTTCAGAAAAAAGAGATGTAGAGTAATCAACGAAGTGAAATGGAACGTTAATCATCATTAGACCACGACTGAATTCCCATTTCTCTCCAAGCAAGTCTGCGATCGAGTTCGATATCCAGAAGTCACATGGGGTGACCTCAGGGCTCCGAGCAGGCCAGATGAGCGGACCATTCTTTGCAATCCATCGATTCTCTTATTTTGATGAGAGAAAATCCACTGTCTCGCGGGCTGTGTGGGATGGGGCGCCATCTTTCGTAAACCAGGTGGTGGTTTTGGGACCACCTAAATCTCATCAGAGGCCTATAATGCAGCGATTGAAGCCCATTATTACTCATAATGACCCTTCAAGTCCGAAATCGTGACAATCCCCCTCAACGAATTGCCGATTGTATTGGAAACTCCTTTGAAGAGACTATTCTGAACATTCGGACAAAAGCTTTGTCTCTGGGCATCGGAATATTTCTTTCACAAAAGTATCAAACAAAGACTGGGAAACAATTCCAATGAGATTCGAAAAGAGTGGCATGCACAAATCTAAATCCTACATCATGAAAAAGAAGCGGACTGAACGATCAACCAAGAAGTCCTCCTCTCCAAAGAATTTGTGAGGCGGGAAGAGATGCTGGATGGAGAGAGATCAGTTGAAGGTAGAAAACGAATTGGCAGGCCTCTTTTTTCGTCGCCCAAAGGTGAGGAAGATCTCAAAACCCATTCTTCACTCAATTCATCGGCCTCTCCGCAACAATGAATCCCATACCCTTTGCATATGCATTCTTCTCAATTGACAATCTTCAACAATTTGGGTTTGCTCTGAATTCTTTTCAACAAATTTGTCCCCGAGACCCAAAAGTATTCATCACCGATAAAGATGCAAGGCTCCGAGGGGCGCTTCATCAGATATTCCCTGATTCAAGGTTGTTTTTATGTCGGTTGTATGGACTCACCTCAATCTTTTCGAAAGCAGTCGATTTGCTGGGACTAGAGGAGGCTGAAGAGCTATCTCGTTGACAATTGGACGATTGGCAACTCCAGTCCGAAATCCACGGTGAAATAAGATCGTGCCCTCCGAGAAATGGGCGTGGACGAAAAGACTGTCGTTCGAATCCCCTCACCGCCAAAAGATTCAACCTCCACTCGCCCTCTCGAAGAACTCATCCCCCAAATCCCTCTCTCTGAACTGCCAATCCCGCTCAGAAAAGTGGTTTGTGGAGAGAGGGGAAGGAAGTTCATCTCACGGAAGCAGAAATTGAAAAGTGGAAGATGTTCGAAGCAGAAACGCCCGTTCAAATCCCAATTCAGGTGAATAGAGGACAAAAGAAGCGCACGATTGTCGCAACTGAAGAAAAGAAGACGAAACAAAACTTCAAGAAACCTAGATTAAAACGAAAGAAGAGAACAGAGGACACAGAGAGCGAGGAAGTGAGTTGGAGTGAGTGCACGTCATCTTCCGAAAGTGAAGTCGAGTATGAGACGAAACGAACCATTGGTATGACTACTCGATCCCATGCCCTTCCCGATGTGATGGTCCTCCATCCGAGAGTCGAACGGGACGACTCGTCGATTCGGGTTTAATGGCGGATGCTGAAGTGCTGAATCTGGAACGAAAGTCCAAAGAAATTGATAATAATAAAAGTTACTCGCCCTTGGAGGGGCCGTTGAGTCTGCCCGCACCAGTATCTCTTACCACTGTTGGGGACCCATCTGGGGGCTGCCGCTTCTTTGCACCAGCTTTGGGCTGAGTCTTGGGCCGTCCACGGCGCTCTGGTCGAGGGTCCGGTCGAATGCTGTCGGGAGCCCATGTTGGGTCATCTTCCTGGGAGAGAGAGTTGTCTCAAGAAGATGAGAAAGAAGAAGGGGGAGTCGATTTCTTCCTTCGTCCTGTTCGCGGGACTTGCTTCTTGGGTCTTGCCCGCTTTGGTCTGGCAAAGTTCGGAGCTATTGACTTATCATCTTGTTTGGGAGTGGGTGTCTTGCGTTTCGGTCTGAGATTATCAATCTCTAGATCATCACATCCTTCCAGGAACAAGAATCACAAATGTCAAAAGGATTTATGAAAGTATCTATCACAATGCCACATTTGCGGTACTCGATCAAGCTGGAAAACAAAAACCAAAACCAGAAAAACAATGCTTGGAGGGCCCTGACTCCAACTGTTGCGACAGCCAGTCACGAGTACAACATCAACTATTTGTGGAAATTGCTGTCGCGGCACGACATACCATTCACACCAGACCTATTTTTAAGTTGTGTCTGTGGTGGGCTCGTGTTTTCTCTCATTTTATTCGTGTATGTCGTTGTCTTTTGCTAAAATTGGTAATCTCCCTCAAAAATAACTATCTTGCGCTGGACTTTGTTTCGGAAATTGATAGATAGTGTCATGACTGTGGTAGACGGACACAGGGCTTTCCAAAAATGGCCGCTCGGTGGAGAAAATGGTCGCTGGCTAGAATTCGGTATGAAGAAATGCCAATAGTGATAATTCTGGTCGCTTTTGGTCCAATAGTACGTGGTGGCCTGGATTGTGTGATCACACCCATCACTTACTACGACTCTCACTCCAAGGTCAAGATGTCATCGTATTGAGTTGTGACAACAGTATATTCCTTTATCCATTATCCTGACACAAAAGCGACATTGCGAAATGAGGATAATCGCAGATGCCATTTGGAACATCAAAACAATGGAAGGATCTTCCAATACACACAATCAAATCCTGAAATGAGATGAAGAAGGTCTAAAACAAACAACAATCCCTTCACTCAACTTGTCAAATAATCCAATTCGTTCGCCCTTCGTTCTCGCAATGTTCGCCCTTCGTTCTCGGAATGTTCGCCCTCCGTCTGCGCTTCATCAGTATTTCATTCACCCTTCGTCCGCATTGAACATCCTCAAGAGTTCTTGATTTCTCCTTTCAATGAATCCAACAACGACGAAGATAAGACTAATGTCAGTCCTTCAGAATGAATGAATACTCCATCAAAAACTGTGCAGCAACCCTGAAGAGGATAAAAGCGATACAGAAACAAACAGCGCGATCGCTGGGTCCTTCCGGTTTATTATCAACTGGAAGAACTCGACGTTGGATTGCTGGTGGACGCCGACCTGCTTGTACTCGCACAGCACCTTCGTCGACAGCATCACCAGCGCGCACTCGTTGAGCGGCGGAGGGAGGCGGAGAGTGAAGAGGCGGAGGGTGTCTGTGCGGACGTGGAGGAGGTGGTCGGCCTGCACCGTGCCCTGCCCGCCGAGCAGCAGGCGCGTGGCGGTGTCGAAGCCGGGGACGATGGGGGAGTGGGGGAGAAGTGGGCTGCATCGGGGGCGTAGGATTGGACGTGAAATGCAGTGACTGAGCTGAACTGGAGTCGAGAGGGGAATGTTGGTGGCTGTGGACCGAACGCGGTTGAGGAGCACAATGTTGCTGTTGGAGAACTGAAGAAGATGAGATAAAGAGAAGACAGACCAATCAGAACGTGTTGGCGAGTGAAGAGAGCCGCGAATACACTCCAACCACTCTCGTCTTGCTAATCGCCTGCGAGTTGATGGGCGGAGGGGCAGACTGGCTCGTCTGAGCTGACTCGACGAAGATGTAGTTGATGAGGAGCGACTGGGCACTCACCGACAACGCAGACTCAAACAAGAACGGTACAACAACCTCCTCCTCGACACTTCGGAACAGCTCCAACGCCTGCTCCACCTAGTCCACAGACAGGACATGCTGTTTGGCGAGAATGGAGGAGAATGGAGGGGGCGGCTGCACGGGTATACTCGGTGAGAGTGGCAATGTGAAGGCGGGAGTGTTGGTGCTCTGCCACTTCTTCTCCTCGTCCTTCTGTCACATCATGAAGCTGCAGTCAACAAGAAGGACGAGCAGGTTTTGTCTGGCATACATCCCTTTGGCTGTATGATCAGCGTGCGGATAGCGACGCCGCCGAGGCAGACGAAAAAACAAAGAGAGTGGAACACGTGGAGAAGGAGGAAGGGTGTCGAGGCGTGCAGGAAGACAGCGGACTCACACAGTACTCAATGCCACCGATCGAACTAGGCAGCGAAGAAGGAAGCGTGGGGGAGTGGAGGATACAAGGAGAGGACGAGAGAGGAGAACATGGGTGAATCAGCCAGTTCAGGAAGGATGAACTGAAAGATTGGAACTGCCTTCTTCCGCATCCTCCCCATGTTCTCCTTCGACGTGGCGATGTTCAGGCTGTCCTGCGCGACGAGGAAGGGCGACGTGAAAGGCGAGGCCTGATTGGTGGAGTGGAGACGCAGGGCGAGATAGAGCTTTGATGCGATTAGCTTCTTCTTCAGAGATAACAGTGACGAGTTGTTCTCTCCCATCTGCTACCAAAACGAGTTCATTTCGGAGTAGAACGAAGTCATTTGGTCTTCGTCGGCCATCCTCATGCCTTCCAGTCTCATCTTCTTCAGAAGAGCGTAGAGGAGAATGGAGAGAGCCTCCGCAAGAGCATCCCCGAACGGGATGGTGCAGAGGGAGTCGATTGGAATGCGTGTTGATGCTGACTGTCTGTGTGGTTGTTGTTTTGAAGCATCCGTTGATGAACGGCAAGTGGAGCAGCGAATACGGGTTGTCCAGCGGGAGAAGCTCGTGAAACATCAGTGGATCCTAATATTTGTGTGATTCACACGAGCAGATCGTGTTCGGCGGGATGGCTGCTGCGGTAGTGTTGAGTGCCGGCGTGCAGAAGAGAGAGTGGGCGAGCGAGCGCATGTTGAGGAGGGTGTGCGTGTCGGAGACAGATGCGACCGGCGACGAGCCCTTGAGGGATGTTGAGAGGAGGTTGAAGTTGAGGAAGGTCAGATACACTGGGATGAGGACAACAGCGCTGACTGACTGCTGAATCGCTTTGTTCAGTTCGTACAACGGGATCTTCTGAGACTCGACGCTGGTGCTGAGGCTGCCCTCGCTCTCCGTCTCGTCTTCGTACTCCGACGCGTCTGAGCCGAAGAGGAGCTCGTTCTGTGTCTCGAGTTTCTGCTCCTGTTCGAATGCCTCGAAGAAGGAGCGGATGACAGCGTGGGAGATGACAGGGGTGGATGTGAAGAGCGAGGCCGAGCTGAGCGGAGAGATGGGGCTTAGCTTTGTGTCTGTCTTCTCCACTCCAGATTCGTTCAGCTTCTTTTTTCTTTTCATCGACGAGTCGCTCCCGCTTGCTGTCCCTTTCATCGACGACTCGGTGTCTTTCTGCGTCGAAGGCTCGGTGTCGCTGACTCGCTCGTGTCTCAGCGGAGTGCCCGTGACAGATCTGGCAAGGATGGTGGACTGGATGTGGACGGAGGGAAGAAGAGGTGGTGTGTGCGGGTGAGGGGCGCGGAGAGGAGGGCTGACGAGTCGATGTTCGACTTCTTTCGCACAATCGTCATTGCGTACGGATACGACATCAACTTGCCCCGCCCGTGCATCGAGAACGACGACTGTCTTGTCAGTAGCGGGCGCACAGCGACGAACTGAGAATCAGGTTTCTCGCTCGCGCTGAGCGAGTCATCGTCCGTGTTATGCCCCGAGGACAAATGGTGGAATGAGGACACAGGAATCTGGCTAAGAGTGCTGTGATGCGAATGAAATGACGGTGACCGTGTTTTCCTCTGCTCGGACTGATCTGTTGATGAAATGAAATTGATATTGTCGTCCAGACGTGGTTTGGGCGGAATAGGACAAGATCGAACGACTGGCTTCTTTGTATGGCAGAGAGAATGTGAGATGATATGGGGGTGTTGTGAGATTGTCGAGGGACAGGAATAAAATGGTCCAGATTAGACAAAGAAAGGCCCGGGGAAGGCACGGTGAGGAGTGATGTGAGGGTGAGTATGTCTGAATGAGCCTTTGGCTGGAAATAGAATTTGCAGTGTTTGATGGAGATTAAATCTTGTTTTCTCATGTTCTCTCCAATATTCCCGTCTCTCATTCCAATTACGAACAAACTCAGTTTGAACGATCTCTTGCTGAATGCAATCTTGTTCATGTCTTTCGAGAGTATGGTTGAGGCAAACGATGGCAAAACACTTTCTGATGTTGGCATCTTGTATTTATTTTGAATCATCAGTGTAGATTTGGACTTGCTTTCATTTTTGTTTCGGAGCTGAACTTGTGGAATTCTTTGTCCAAATTGGACAGTTATACTTCTCACTTCTTCCTTCTTCTGAAGATGCCTATTGATGATCTTCAGACACATCATCCAAGCCTTTTGATCCCCTGCTTTCTGATTCTGACATTGCGATCCTAGTCCAACTCGAGAGTCTTGCATTGTTTGGAAGGACAGTGTATTATTCTAGTGATGGTCGAAGTTTCGCTTGAGATTCCTAATCAGATTGTGATCATGGCGAATATTGTAGTGATTCTAAAGAGTCGAAATTGGATCATCTCCACTTCGCTCTCCTTTCATGAGTAATCATTCGTTGACAACGATTTACGCCAGGTGTGAGCACTTTGGAGAGAACACAATCGTCAGAAGAGGAGAATACCGTTCATGAGGAAAAAACAGGAGATGAGAAAATGGATGGACATTTGGGGCTGCGAATTAAGAGGGATACATGCAATAATAGAGAAAATAATGAGGAGACAGACAATTTGCACATCTTTGTGGATTCAACTACTCAAATAAGCCATTGTTCACAAGACTAATTCGATCAATCCTGGACTTTTTTATTTCTTTCCATTGAAATCAGAATGATATCAAATAGGAGTATGAGACTTCTCACGGGATACCTGGATAATTCCCATCCCATTTCTTCCTGATTCACATTATTCACAGCGAGTCACTGATTCCCGCGCAAATTATGGAGACTTTTTGGAAAGGCCTGGACGGACATCATCATTTTCATTGGTTCTGGAAACGAAACGACGTGGGATTTGAACCATATATCGAGAAGATGGTCAAGTTTCTCCTTAGAAAGGATAGGGGGGCCGTTCATGCTCCACCAATTGTTTCCATTGTTGCTCAATAGATGTTTGATGGTGGGACTAGTCTTAAGGATTGCTGCCGCCATCGCTGCATCAACATCCGTGAGGATGCCCGACGTTTGCTGAAGCCCACCAATCCTTAGTGTCAGCTGTTGAAGAATCCAGCAGTAGACTTCTGTAGTTTCCGCGAAAATCTATACGTGTGCAATACCAAAATAATGCCCAATAGAATGTTTTCCGGTCATTTGTACCAAGTGATATCCAAGCTTGTTTAGGTTGTATCTTGCATCCATCAAGATGATGGTGGGACTTTGTTGATAGAGGAATAGATATGTCATTAACCCGGTCCGTGTCACCATCAGCATCCTGTCGATAGTCTCCAGTATATCCTTGTTGAGTAGTCAATTCATCAAGAGAGAGGAGAGTGTTCCCTCCATCGTTAGTCCTTCGAGATGCACTTTGTAGCTGGTATATGTCCTGGAGCCGGTAATGAGACCCATTCTTTTCTTTGGTAGTATTGAAAATGTCAGAACTCTCTACACCGGTTTGAATTAGAGATATGATTGCGTCTTCATCTTTTCGTGGTAGTCTCTCACGTTTTGTCTGGTCGATATCGATTTTGGAATGTGTATGATCCTTTTGATTCCATCGTATAGTCCAACTGTCACGGTTTTCTGAGGAGTTCCTACTAAGATTCGGAGAGTTGTTTTCTTTCGTGCGCCGGACATGAGCAATGAACATGTCTGCAGCTTCGCGGGTTTTGAAGTACGATGGTGCTTTGAATCGCTCCATACTCTAAAAACGTCCATACGAGTGGCGGAGGTTGAAAGAACACAAGCTCCATTTTCCAAAAAAAAGTGAGAAATATTGTAAAAAAATATCTTTAAAAGGTATCGATCCCATGAACGCATTGAAGAGCCATATGAAACACCATCCCTGCTGTCGTCGAATCTGATTCGAGACACGTCACAAAAGTATTGACGGGTAAGACGAGTTCAGCAAAGAACCTGATCTTCGCGCTGTTGTCTGGAGAGAAGCTGAAATGGGGTGCGATGCTGATCCACCGCGTATCCACGAACGTTGGAGGATGCGTCCGAAAGAGCGAACGATTGCTCCGCAATTTGGCTTCATGACAGACGTGTTTCGCGAGATCGGATGAATCGAGGAGTGTCGGGTGAGTGTGAATCCAATCAGCGAAGGCATTATTTGTGAGATGGACTGTTCAAGGTTGACGAAACGAAATAAACGAAAGGTTTGTGAGATTCGCTGCAAGGTGATACTCCTCGTGAATAGAATGTGCCCCCAACGCCCGAACGAAACCCACAGAACCATCAGTCACAATTGAAGTCACCTCTCCTCTGGCCGCATGGAGTGTTGGGACAGTTGTGTCGAGTGTGTCGTGGACCAGATATCTGTTGTAGTCCCGATTTCCAACCCTCGCTCCCAATTCAAATCATTTCCACATCAACAGAATCTGGCTTCAATTTTCATTTTGTCTCCCAATCACCTGTCTCCGACAACAGAAGATTCTGGACTGTTTCTCATGCGGTAGACGTTCATTATAACAAAATATCATCAGCCAACTCGTCCCAACCCACTACAGCTTCACTTATTCTGGACACTTCCACAGATACCACGTCGACTTGTGTTTTATGCGTGAACAGTTGTTTCTTATCAAAATGAGGAAAAGTGGAAACCAGATTGGTTGAATTGGAGGAAATGAAAACTGGTTGCTCAGGAGATACCCTCTTTTCCGCGTTTGTGAGGTAGATCAACACTGCCAAAATCTCACTGGGTCCATAAAATCTCAGAATTACTTCAAACGGAAGATTATTCACTATATCATTCGTATTTCTCGTCTCACGATTTCAAACGAGTCTCCTCACTCTGTCCAGAACCACAATTGAAGAACATCTTGCCGTTCGGCTGTCCGAGCATCCTCATTTGGGTGTTTTTTTCGACATTCAACACCCCTTTTTTATTTCCTTAAAAGACTGACTAAATTATCTCATTTCACCCCAGACTGGGAAAATCTCCAGAATTGTATATTCAGAGAACAGACTAGATCGAACCCATCATCAACCTGTATATCGCTCCAACATGACAGAGACACTCATTTGTTTTTTCATACTCTTTGTTATGCTTTTACCTGCGTATTATTCTCATTTGTTGACTAATTTTTACAGATTTTTCACTCATTCAGCACCTTTCATATCTTTGATGTTCAACTCTCAACACGAACGGAAATTGAGACAAGAAGATGATGCTCGTACCATAATGAATGATGATGAATATCGCGAAATGTCCGGCCTGTGAACAATCTGAAGATCTTTTCGTTCATTCATCGACTGTATCATGCATATCCTCCCAATTTCATCGAAACATCATTGTTTCTTTCGTTATCATTCAGGTCTCACTCAATGTTCTCTTCTACTTCATCGAGTCGTGGATGACGACAGGACTACCGAAGGCCAAAACGAATTTGTTGAAAGATGATATGGACAGCGTGGATCAGACCTGATTTGCGACCTGCTCTGGCTGAGGATTCTGAGGGTTTGATGCCTCACGTCTTGCCATCGCCGATTGTGTCTCGCTTCCCATCACCTCTTCAACAATGGAGGAGATTGTGTGGCAGAGTTGTGTGAGGAGCGTTGGTTGCTGGGAAGCCCAAATTTTTGGTTCTGAACGAGTGAATAGTGGGTTTGCTTCTTCTTTCTTTTCTAAGTTGATCATTTTGACTGAATGCAGGGTGGTGAGAGCGATCACTGCTTGGCGAGTTCAACAAAGCGAGGAATGGAAACCCGGCGGTCAGAAGGCAGAAAGAATGGGACCGCGAATGCTGTACAACAAACCAGTGCTCTCCCACTCCGTATGAGTGGTTGAACGGAACCAACTATGGCGAAGACAACAAAGAATGAGCAAGTGAAAAAAAGGAAGATATCTTTATGTCATGTCAGAGCTTGCTCTGTTGGACCGTGCCCTCTCTGAGGCTTCCACAAGGCGCTCGCACAGTCCTGGAGCCTCTGCACGACTGGCTGCGACCTTCAGAGCGAGAGGCTTCCTCCACATTCTCACCTGGTCCGTGTGAGACACTCCGACAGAAGACCGGGAAAATCCATCCAGTTTTACATGCTGTTGGAGTGAGTGGAGGTCAAGGGGGATGCAACGACTGTAGCAACTTTGATGGGCTCCGAAAGAGGGGTGTGTGGTTCCTCCTCATGATCATTGCATCGTCCCCTTTAGATTGGGTAGAGAAAGTGGCGTCTCTATAGCAACATGAACCTCAGCAGACTCGTCTCTCCCTTTCATATCTTCGACAGCCCGATGGAGAATAGTAGACGAGTCGAACCGTTCTGCTGACTGTACCGGTGTCATGTGCTTGCCAATTTGTCTCCTGATTGGAGAACCTCTTGGATCTCCTTCATGTTCAACACCTAAATCTTCATTCTCCGATTCGGGAATGAAATAGAATCCAATTCGTGATGACCCTGTTTCTCTTTCCTCCTATGAAGAGAACGACGCAGTACATCTCTCCCCGGATTCCAATCTCAGAGGGTCTGTTTGATTGATGTTCACGTGTTCGTTTTGTTTTGTTTTTGATTATGATTGGAGCAGAGTTGTTTATGGTCTGTTCAACTGAACTGCTATCTGCTCTGTTGTCTGGCCTGACTCCCGCCCTCGCGACGTCGCTCTTCTGAAGGGCGCAAAGTGGTTGAGGTGTCCCCTCCATGGGACTGATCCTCGCCACTTTCACCCCGCCGATGTCTGGATCGGCTGGCAAACTTGACTCGCGAGGGTCGAGGAGAGCCTTGAACTGTTTCGTTTATGACTCTTTGATTGTGTCGTGCTATTCATTTCCCTGTTACGCATGAAATAAACAACAATCGTGGTGATCGACATGTCGTGAATGTGTCGCCGTTGCGGGTCGGTGGATGGAGTGTCCAATCGACAGAGTTGATAACAGGTCAAATGGTTGAAGCTAAATGGAGTGAAGCTGGTACAGTGTGAAGGTGGTTCGTTTTGTCTCGATGCCAGAGCATCCCGCCCTCGACGATGCCGCTCATTTGAAGGACCCGAAATCCACGGAGTATCCGTTCCATCGGACAGGTCTCCGTAACTTCGGTCCCGCCGATGTCTTGATCGGCTGGCTGGAATACCACGTGAGGGTCGGGGATGTCCGGGACGATGAAGATGTCTCCCTCAGAACCTGGCGTCTGGCGGATCTTTAGCCGATTCCTTGAAGATTTTCTTTCTTTCCTTTTCGGTAAGACTCCGTTTAAGGTAGTGCTGTGTAATATTTCTTGAATGGCCTTCTTAATTTACTGTGTCATTGTGAGGATAGGTCTCATCGCTTCTTGAGGTTGTGTTCGATGGACCGAATGAGCCATGTGGGAAACAGCGATGCTAATCAACACGCACGCTGGTTTCTATTTGGTGAGTCTTTCACAGAAAATAGTGCTGATCGAGTCTCGATTTATCTTCGTCTTCAGCTCGTCGCCCAAACGTGTTGTTCTTGCAAAGTACTTGAAAAACGGATTGATTCCCCATTTCGAAAGGAAAATCGACAACTAAATCCAACCAGATGTATAGTCAAGAGAGTGTTGATCTTTGAGGGTGTTGGATAGTGGCTTGCTGACTCTCCATCTTCTCACTTCGAACGTGATGTGGACAAGCCAGCGTGGAATAACTGCCCTGATGAACGTATATTCCGCGATTGGAGATTGTAGCGGTTCAGAGTTCACCACTACAACGAAAGATGATGACTTCGTTGTTACTGTTGGGAAGGAAAAGATAAACGTGCTCGATGTCAGTGTTGCTTTGTGAAACGTTTCTTCTTCCTCTGAGAGGAAGCCCGAGATGTTTCGAGGAACGACGCCAACACAATTTCGCCAAGAAAGTTGAGTTTGAGATAAAAATCTCATTCGTTCGAGAGAAGGAGAGGAAGGGGAGAGATCTGTGGATGACGATGAACTGAGAACCTCAGGATGTGAATCTGTCGTATATAGAACAATATGTGTAAACTGTCAAACGTCAATGGCTGCCAGCTTGACGTGTCGGTCGACGGATACGCTCTTCTTTCCAGACACTAGAACACCCATTCTCATCTCACACCTTAACTGAGAATGAGCCAGAGCTATGAGAGTGTCAGCAGAGAGTGGCACTAACCCTGTCTGTAGAACGACGATAACTGAGTGAACTTGTGCAAATGTGTCCGTGGCCGGAGTGGATTGTGGTGCTGGACGATCATTCGGAAAGAATTGAACACTTGGACAGCTGTGACAGTGTAGGGAGTGATGGTGTCGCCGTTGATGGAGAGGAGTGGAAACGAGGGTGATTTCCTTTCCCCTCTCTGATTTTGTTCTTTATTTCTCAACTCCTCTTCCCTTTTCTGTTCTTCAATGTCTCATCTTCTTCAAATTGCTTTATCCGTCATTTCTTGTTCGATGCGATGATTTGGATGAATATGGAGCGGATGAGCTCGATGATCCCCGTTCTGATTCGGCTTTGTTTGACTCCCGCCCTCGCGACGTCGCTCTTCTGAAGGGCGCAAAGTGGTTGAGGTGTCCCCTCCATGGGACTGATCCTCGCCACTTTCACCCCGCCGATGTCTGGATCGGCTGGCAGACCTGTCTCGCGAGGGTCGAGGAGAGCTTTGCACGATTTTTTTTTGATTTTCAAGATGAAGGAGTGGGTCTACGTGAGCTGGAAACGCAAAATGTGCGAGTACTTTCTCACTCTCCCGGCTGGTTAGAGAATTTTAGTCGATTTTAGATTTCGCTAATGGATGCTCCCATGAGACCGTTTTGTGGTATTAATTCGAAGAACCAAAGATTTCATTCTGATCAAGGTTGTTTTGAAGTATTTCGAGATTAATCTGGTTGGTTGAAGGAGTCCTGCGGCCGGTTCTCCATATTCGCAGATTAAGACAACAAGGGTCTTAACTAATGGCCCGCTGATTCGGCCTTTCCCGAGTCGAGAGAACTTGATGAAGAATAGCGAGTTGCACCTTCCAATGATCGCTTGATCGACGGCCATCAATTCTGATTGTGGGAGAGTACTTACTATCGAAAGCAGTGGAATACGACTGCGCGGGGATGATTAGCAAGTCAAAGATAAAGCAGAAAATGAGCTTGTCTGTTCCAGAAATTAGCGTCGAGGTGGGGGAAGTGAGCCCGATCTTCGGGAATGGTTCGTTCCCTATTCAAATTTTGATTTGTGAACATGGCAACGAAAAACAGTTTGTTGGAGCGAGGTAGTTGAAATTTTGACTCATATGTCCAACTGCGCTGGATACCCGTCGTTCATCCACCCTCGATGATCTTGCTCTTCCGAAGGGCCAGAAAAGGGTGAAGGATCTCCTCCGCGGGACTGTCCTTCTCCTTTCTGCCCTGCCGATGTCTTGATCGGCCGACTGAGGATCGTAGGGATCGGATGGGCTCGGCATCGTTTCGAAATCCGACGACGCAAAGTGCAGTAGTGACGGCTGTGTATGAAAAACAACGGAAAGATATTCCGGATTCTTTGTCTTTGATTGTGAAGATTGTTTCCATTGACATTTTTTGACCGTATTTCGGGATAAAAAGCTGCCAGCTCCAGTATCAGAAAAACTTGTAGTGACTTGTCGTGTAGGGCAGATTTCGCTTTCGAATCAACTGTGAGGCTGGAAAATGTGACTTTTGAGGTGATAGTAACGAGGAATGCGAAATAGGTGAGGATGATGGCCAATCTGTGCAGTCCTCATTTCGGACTTTGAGTTCGCTGTATCAAAGCCCGAATCAACTGGTACCTCCGTCACCAGAATCATTTGTCAACGAATGGTTGATCTTTGTCAATGGAAACTCTTGATGTTTGTTCATTGGTGAGATCTGACTGGACCACCCATCACATTTTATAATTAGACCATATCACTCATACGGAGTGGGAGAGCCCTGGTTTGGTAGTGGGCACTCCCACAGGATGCCCTCAAATGACACACTGCTCTTCCTATTTGAGATCTGAATCGGTGATCATTCTGTCAGTTGTGGTCACGATGGAAATCGAGGCTGAGAGGAAGGGGAGCTGGCTGTTCTTGATCGAAGAAGAGTAGCTGAAGGAGCTGACTCATCGTCTGACGTGGAAGGATCGAGTTTGTGAAGACATCCACTGAGTTGTGAACGCCGGAGAGAGGGAAGAACGAGAACAGTGACAGAATGTCGTCCGAACGCCAATCGTCACGACACTCGCCCCACTGCGTCCCTCGCAAGCTCCCGTTTGTGAGATTCGGATGCTGTTCTCCGATCTGTTCAAACGAATCGAAATCGACAGTGGTTGGAAGTTGTGGTTCGTCGGGGTTGGCTTCGTGAGTGCTGAGAATTGACCAGTTGGAGGAGGCGTTCGATGATGCGCTTGAACGCGAAGAGAGATCGTCGGAGTCATCGCCGCTGGATAATGGGATGAGATGAGAAGAAACGAAGATAAGATGAAAGTTGTGAAAGATGAAACAAGAATGAAACAGAACAGCGAAATCATTCCATCATCATATACCTTGTCAGATGTTCCGACGTTTCCTCCTCCTCCACCTCGTCTGTCACCACAAAAGTCGATTGGCCAAGTCGGGACAGGTCAATTGTCTTCTGTCCTGATCCGGGTGTGCTTCCCATTTGTCGGTTGAGTTTTGCGGACGAGCATGCGGATGGAACGATCTGTCTCGGATTCTTGGCTGTGAGAGGAAGAGAGAGGAGGAGAGGAGAGATGAGTGGAGTGAGAAAAGAGTAGAGAAGATGAGATTGAATGGGGAGGAGAAGATGAATATGAATGAAGACGAAAAAATGAAGAAGTGTCAGATGAAGGGCAAACTTCCTGACATTCCCTTCTCCATCCTTTCTGTCGTCACTATCATCCTGGTCGCTATCCGACACAGCATCGTCATCGTCCAACATCGAAAAGTTGTCGTCGTCGCTGGAGAAGCTGAAAGATGACTCGAGATTCACATCGCGTGTGATGGTCGAAGGGAGGAAGAGGCACTCTTTGGATTCGATGTTCAGAATGACTCTTTCCCACACGACAAGTGGATGGGATCTAACAGACTCAGCACGCTCCTTCTCGATATCTTCATTCTCATCCTTTGCCCACTCCGCTCCGGACAGCTTGTTCTCTGTTTTGAATCGATCTGTGTCGAACTCAGGCTGATCGTGGAGATGAACGAGAGGAAGCTTGTTTTGTCGTGTGTGTCTTCTTCCAGAAGGACTTGGATTCGTTCGCAGAGAGGACATGGTTGGTCGGATGGGAGGAGATGGGAGAAGACAGAGAGAGGAGTGAAGGCATCAGACGGGGCGAGGGTGTTGAGATCGTCTGAGAGAGGAAGAAAGAGAAGAAAGATGGTGATGAGAAAGGAGTGAGAACAAGAATGATGAAGAAGAGAAAGAGGGAGAGTAAAGAAAAGGGAGAGAAATCGAGTGTCGAACACGAAAGACGAAACGCAACGAGTTCACAGTGTAGCTTCGCATGTGACGATGAGAACGACGCTGTGATTCTTCGAATGAAGAAAACAGAGAGGGTGTTCATCTCCTCAACGAGTGACTGGTCGAATAGCTTCAAAGCGCCTTCTACCAATTGCGATTTGAGCAACATCATTCGATTGAGTTTCATGTTCATCGCTTTTCCGAACTGTTGATTTTTCGATTCGAGGGAGGAGGGGAGGTTACGCTGGTCGATGGAGTTGGGATACTGTGAGGGAGATGGAAGAGAAGAGATGAAGAGAGATGAGGAGAGAGGAAACGAATGAGACAAAGGAAATGATGGAGGAGGAAGTGATGAGGGGATGACAGACTGATTTGTTCGCTTCAAACACAGCATGGAGCGATCCGAGTGTTGGATGGTCAGAAGAGATGACAGCAAGGACGCAGGATGGTTCAACATCGAAGACACTCTGCGAAAAATCAAGAAATGAACGTCATCACACCTGACTCTGACGCCCTTCTCCTGTTCTTCCGATAAAGAGCTGTCAAGAGCTGCAACTGATGAAGTCAATTCCATCAGCGGTTGCTGTTGTTGTATGTTCTTCCGAATGATGTGGATGCGAGAGGAGATGTGAGTTGCGGGAGTGAGTGGAGACGAAGATTGTGCTCGATGATGATGAAAGTGTGTGCAACATCGACAGAGACGAGTGGAAAATCTTTAAAATGAGTGATGAGAGAAGGAAGAGAGCTGGTCTGTTTGAGAGAATCGACGATTTCAGAACTCCAGCATTTTCCTCTGGCCGAGTGAGAGGTGTTGTGAACGCTGATCCTGGTGATGAAGCTTCTCGAATGAACTGGAAGAGCATTTTGAAAAAGTGGATGGGATTTGGTAGCGAGTGTGTGGGATGAGTCGAACAGACGCGATCAACAATCGAAGATGAAGAATGAGGGAGGAGAGGCAGAAGTGAGTTGTGGAGGCGTTGGTGGAGAAGAGAGTGGAGTGGGAGAGAGTGGAAGAAGTGAAAGGGAAGAGAAGGAGAGGGCAGTGCTGGACGAGTCCAGTGAACGCACCGTTTGGTGGTCCGTGGCAAATTCCATCGATCGACACACGATGTGGTTTTTGATCCGCATCCAACTGGGTCTTTTTTCGTCTCCTCTGTATATATTTGTGCTTGATCTGCCACTTATTTCGGGATACCAAGTTCCAGAGGGAGGTTAGCAGACCTTCAGGAGCTGCAATGAAGTGGTACGTTGTCCGTCGCATCGTTGTTCCAGTCAGCGATGAATTTTGCGGTGTTGATGAAGACGTCTGTTACCCGGTTGGAGGAAGAGATTGACTCTCTCGTCCCTATTTGTGGATCATGCCCTGAGCTTGGAGTTTCTGAACGACTGAGATCGTTTCCAGCAGTGATGCTGGAGACGGTGAAGGTGGTTGCGACCTGTTCAGTTGTGGATGAATTGGAGTGCATCACTCAGTTTCCAATTTTTGGTTCCCTTTCCCCTTCTTCCTCGTCACTGTCATCATCCATTTCCATAATTGGCGGGGACCTTTGCCACCAGATTTGTGTTCGTTTCACCGATCGCAAGTTCCGTGTGGATACTTCCATGGAATCGTGTAATCCTTTCGATTCGTCGACTAGAGGATATCTCAGCGGTGGTACAGAACTCACCTTTCGTTTGATGGGAAGTTTCAGTGTTGTTTCTTTTTGGTTTTTGATACAGTGATGAAGTTGTTGTTCAAGGTTCTGGATTTGTTTCTGAACCCTATCCGCGTATCCACTTGATGGAGCAGTGGTGATAGTTGAGAGAGAGGTGTCGTGAATCTTCATGAATTGTGTGGGTGGCCTTTTCTTCCATAGCTTCACCATTCCTTTTTCTGTTTCACTCGAAGTTTCCGAAACATACAGCAAACCATCTCTGTCTTCGAACCTAAGACAAGATTTGAGTCCAGTGATGACCAAGTTACAGGCATCACAGAATTCAGCGGATTTATCGTATCCAAATGCATGAGACTGGAAGAAACACATACTCGACAATAAAATGCTGCTGAACTTGCTCAGGTCTTCGCATGTCAAGCTTCAATGTGTTAACCCGAAAGAATGCCACCAAATCAGAAAAAGATGAAAGACCAAGTTTTGGGAGGTCTCTTTTCAACATCTGTGCCAACAACCCCGAAAACGACCACAGGATGGCGTTCAAAAAACGAGTGCCCAAGTTGAATGCAATGATGAGCAATTGTCCAGTCCAAGCGAGGCGCTGTCCAACCTTGGACAGCGCCAAATTGGGAAGTCACCGCTCGTAAGTTTTGAAAACGGGTTGGATCGAATGAACTTATTGAAAAGATCGTGAAATGGATTAATATGTCATGGAACGAGATAAAATGGATCTATTGACTTGATTTTTGGAGAAATGTGAGAGAGATTTTCCTCCTTTGACAGTTCATCTCGCTCGATCTTACTCGATCCAATGGACAACATGTGGAAAGTAGAATGGATAAATGCTTCCGTCAGGGAAAGTTGAATCGAAAGGAAGCGTAAGCGGACGACTAGACAGGAAGAGTGAGGGCGAGGAGGAGATACGCAGAGTGAGGGCGAGGAGGAGATGTGCAGAGTGAGGGCGATGAGGAGATGTGCAGAGTGAGGGTGGGGAGGAGATGTGCAGAGTGAGGGCGATGAGGAGATGTGCAGAGTGAGAGTGATATGCGATGGGAAAAGGGAGCGGATCCTGTTGCTGTGGGTCCAAGTCACTTCGACCTTTCCTCTTTTTCTTGCTTTCTTTCTCTTCCTCATCTGTTTTCTTCTTCTCTTCTGCTTCTCTCTTCGCTTTTTGTGATTTCATCTCTTCCTTCTCGTCGTCCTTCCCGTTCTCCCACCTCTTCTCTTCCACCTCCTCGTCATCATCTTCGTCTTTCTTGTCATTCCCCATCATTTCAGCAATCTGTTGGAGGATTCATTCCTTGTGCAACCAACTCCATCTCGTTTTCGTTGAATCCAGCATCGTCATTCGTTCACTGTGGGTTCGTGTTCGATTGAGCTGTCGTAGTCTCAAAGCGCGTCGACATGACTGTGTCGCTGTCGCTTCCTCCATCTGGATCGCCCAGCCGCGCAATGGAGATCTGGAAGAATATTTCTCTTCACTCTTTCTAAAGTGAGAAAAAGGACTGAATCATCAACGACTGTGCCTCGGAATTGGTTGTGATCACAAAATATCGAAGCGCCGAGAAACCTGGCCATTGATCCTTGTTGGACACGTTCCAGCTTACGTCCAATGGTTTGCAGAGAGCTGAAATGCAATGGAGATGAATACTGATGATGTGAGTTGTCCATATCTCATTTCTTTCTGTCCTTTTGAGATTGCGGTTTGATTATGGTATTCATGTCATACTAATGAAGAGAAGGAATTCGATAAAGTGTAAAAAAACAATGTCGATGCACACTGATTATGTGATTTTCTCAAACAGCATTCCGTTGTGATGTCATTCATCGTGAGAAGAATCGGTTTTAGAGAATTGCACCGATTTTCATGAATTTGGATTCAATTGGGACAAAAATGATGCGAAGCAAGACAACAGAAGGCTTGAATCGACGAGTGTATTCAAAGTGCGATTTAAGAGAATCTGAGAGAAAATGGACGACGAAGACAAATTGAGATGGGGAGGACGATCCGGACATGTCCTGGACTGGACAGTTTTGTCCGTTTTCAACTGATCGCTATTAGCTTGTGAAGAAATTCAAACAATTCTTTTTTTCAATAAATGAGTGGATGTCCAAGATCGGACAAACATGGACATTTCAGCAATTTATGGGATTTTTGTCCGAATTCTTAAATACACATTTTTCATTTTTTTGAAAAACAAAATATGAACAAAAACAACATTTTAGATACATTACTGATAGAAATGGGAGGATTGAACAACAATTTAGGCCATCTGAAACACTTCTCTTTAACTTGGACAGGGGCTCTGTCCGATGTCCGAGGAGAACGAGAATTTGTCCGTCCGTTGCTCATCATTAGTTGAATGGTTTTAGGTTGGATTTTTGTTACTTTTCACTTCGCCCTCCTGTTTATCACCTCCTTTTGAAGAGAAAAGGTTCCAACTTGTGGGTAGGCCTTTTTGAGCTTGATCAAGCCCACCCAGATGTCCAACCAAGTCATCCGCATCAGAGACAGGGCTCTCATCGAATGCTGCCACCGCCAACTCATGACATATACTCAAACTTATAACTTTCTATCAGTATACTATCCCGATGACGGTCCTTGTTTAGAAACTTGCCGAAAGGTCATCCGATCCTTGGAGGCAAATACTTTCTCTTATTCGGGTATCACTCCTAACCCCGTCCGTATAAACAATCAGCTCGTCGTCCAGCTCCAGGCACTTCTCCAAGAAGACCTTCACTATTCGCTACGACACATGGCACGTATCATAAACTCTCATCGCGATTCAATAAAAAAATACCTGTTTCACCATTTTCATCTCGTCAAGAGAGTTCTACGCTGGGTCCCTCATTCACAATTCAGTTTCGATCTCTTGGTGACTGGTGATGAATCTTGGGTCAGATGGCGGACGGAACACGACTGTATTTGGATGGATCCGGATTTGGAAAGTCCAGTTCGTGAACGGCCCGCAAAAAATACTGACAAAACAATGTTGGTTCTTTTATTTACGCCGCGGCTGACATTCACACATCTCGTTCCACGTGGTTTGACAATAAACGCCAAATATTTCCAAACTCATGTCCTGCGACCGTTGCGGACACAATTCAATGATTTACAAGGCGGGATCTTTCAAAACTTTCCGATATCCATCCACATGGATAATGCCCAGGCTTTTGAGTTCGATCAGACAGATCACAGTGGTTTCGATCACAGTTTTTTTCCAACTTTACCCATAAATTGGCTATGTTTCTTAAAAATTGGAGGAAAACAGAGATTTCAAGTGTTTTTAACCTCTAATTCCTCGAAATAATCCCAAGATTCAGCTTAAAAAGGTACAATTCGTCGATTGGAAGAGGAGAAATGTGTTTTTTGACAGAAGTTGATGAAATGAGGAAAAAATAGATATGCTTAAATAAGTAACTGATCACAGTCCAAAATTTCAGAACTGTGATCAATGATCACAGTTTTAGCTTGATCGACCTCAAGACTCAAAAGTCTGATAATGCCCCTTCGCACAATGCGAACCAGACCCAAAATTTCCTCAGAGAACACAATTACAACCGTTTAAACTATCCCCCATACTCCCCGGACCTCGCCCCATGCGACTTCTGGGCGTTCGGGGAGCTGAAGGCCTATATGAAAGGGAAGCAAAGTAACAATGATGCCGAACTCTTGGCACATATCAACGATGTAACGAAGTCATCGCCAGAGATGGTGACTATCTCTAATCACGCAAAGGTCTCTTTTCTTGTTTTTCATTTATTTGTTCGTTGCTTTGATTCACCACTACATTTTGAACGCGTCCTTTTTTTGTGATTTGTCCCAAGATCACCAAATATCTTCCTCCTCCATCAATCATATCAATCCATTCATTCATATTTTGCGTCTATTTCCAAGATCATACTCATTGATCGACCTCTATTTTCAGTTTACACATTTCATCATGGTAGAGGATTGCTACGATGACTTGTCACTTGTTTTGAAAAAAGTCAGGATTAATGCCCTCCCCGTTGAACGCTGCGCATCCCAGGTTTTCATTGACCTCCCTGTAGATGAGGAACCCATATCATCTTCGGACGACGAATAATCATTGGGAGAGTAGATCATACATTCGAAGATTTGTGATTGATAGTTCGATCCTTCTGCGAGGAGTCGATGTTCGCAGAAGTCCCTGTCCAAGATTGTCTTATTTTTCTCTGAGAATGTCGATTTGTTTTCATCCATACCAAAATCTCGTTTTGCACTTCCGTGCAATATTCAATTCCAGAATTGACTTCTTCAGCGACATCTGAATATTGATGAGAATGGAGATGAATTTTGTGTGTCGAAATGCGACCAAAGCCTTCACCCCCATAATTGTTGGAATTGATAACGAGTGACACTTTTCAACAGAATGAGGTGTGGGTTCAAAACCCATTGATTTCGCTCGGTGTTTTGCATAAGTGTATTCGTGCCGCTTCATGAATGTCGGACAGTATTTGAATAGTGAGGAAAAAGACATAGACGTGGCAATCGCTGCTTTGAGACCCACTTTCTGGTCTGGAGATAGAGATACCATAAATTCTTTTAAATTGTTGAGTAATGAGACCATATCATGATTGTGAGCGATTAAATGCATATCATTCTCATATGGTCTTGACATCTTGACCGAAAAACAAGGAGCAGTGATCGATGGAGAGTAGAAAACAAAAATGGGTTGATCAACTCATCTGAGGAAATAAGGCAAAACAAAATGTTTCCCCCCAAGAATGACTTACTTAAAGAGAAATAGATTCAGTCGACAAAAAAATCGAGATGTTGAATCTCGAAAAAAGGACCCCATTTGGATCTCATCTCTTATTCCACCCTGCTCCTCCCAGACACAGAAATGTCAGATGCAACAATTATGGTTCTTGCTCACTAATTTCAGTGGGTAGTTCCTCCTCTGTAAAGAAAAAACATCAAAACACATTGGAGACACCTTCAATCGGTGTATCAAACACACTTTTCAACAGATCTGAGAAGTCGCGCACAAGTTCGAGAACGTATTCTCACAATTCCGCAATTTCAGACAGACGAAGCAGTTCTCCCCATCTTTAGGGCCAAAAAACAATCTCCAGCAATTCTATCACAACGGAACGTGAACTCTCCTGAGCTTCTTGACGACAAAGAAGCTGCTTCAGTGTTTGAAACGATGGTTCAGGTCTCTTCTCTTCAGAAATGCAAACGAAGGACCCCTGATGAACTATGTAACCGTGTCCTCTACAACGATGAAGACGAACTTTCGTCTGATGAGTGGGAAGAGCAACCGTTGACTCCAGTACCTGTAAACTCACTTCATCACTTGGATTGTGTTGATCAGAATCACAAGAAAAAATAAATGGCTGAATTCGAGAGATAAAAAAGTTTCGTGAAAGAAACTGTTAAATACACGAGAATACCGTTCATAAAATGGGCTGATCACGTTGATCACAATCTCTAAACTCTGTCCATTTCTCAGCACATCCATCATCTCAACCCGATGCAATTTCCTACAAATTTCTAACAGCTATTCGCTCCGACTTTTAGACTTGATATATTAACAATCGGGACAAGAGTAGCTGTATCCCCTGTTTTCATGATTGAACATCACAGTATTTTCACGCTGAATCCTTACTACTTAAACTTTGTTCCGGTGACATTGAACCTTCTTCCTCCTCGGACAATTTCCAAACCGCGAATCTCAGACACAGTATTCCCTGAAAAATCCAATTAATGAATAACGCTTGCTACATATGAGCTCCATTTGACCAGAATGACCCTCCCCATTTTATTGTTTCAAATCACTTCTTTCGTTCAATTCAAACCATTTTTTGGGGCAAAACTTTATCTTTTCACTCGATCACAATTGAAGTTGATCAAACCCATTCTGATGTAAAAAGTTGTTTGGAAGTGTCAAAGCTGATAATTGTTGTGAATAGTTATGGAATATGACAAAAGAAGACTCAATTGCTCCGTTCTCGGAAGAGAACCAATAGTATTGTTCTCTTGTCCCGTGGGAGAACGGCATGTAAATTGATGTGGGTGCTCTCTCTCTTCCAACAGCTATGTATGCGGTTTTGATGATCGTAAGTGCAATTTAATCTCTGCCGATCTTGTGACAATCGGGACAGTGTTGTAAATACAACTGTTCCACGCAGAGCGAGAGCGAACGGTTTGGACGACACAGACAAGCGATTGTGCTTTGGAACGGAGTCTGTGGTGAAGAGCATGTTCTCATCTTCGCAGCAATCACACACTGTTGTTTCTTTCTCTCTCGAATGTTTCCGTGGTGTGCCAGAATATAATTTTCATTCTGCTTCAAAAGCATCCTCACTACTGAGGCATTCTTCGCGAATAGAGATGGCGAAGAATATTGTGACAGAAATGAGTTCCGTTTGACTGACTTTGGAATAAACAGGACAATCTCTGCGTGTTTGGCGACATTCTCTGCAAAGTCTGTCCAAAATTTGGCCGTCTTCGAAAAGTGATAAGGGGGTGAGTGTGTGTGAGGGTGTGCATGTCTCCTCCATAAACATCCAGAGACCGAAGTGTCAAATCACGCAGAGAAACTTGTATATCTGCACGTTCAGAGAATCCAAGCGGTTCACGCGAATTGTTCCCACATTTTGTCAATATCCTGCGAATCCAACACAACAACGCTCTCAAGACTCGTCAACGACGACACCATGATTCATTCCAGAGTCGTCCCCAATTGCTGTCTCGCTCCTCTCTCAATCTTTCTGCATATTCACACTTCTCGATCACTCCCAACCATATCCAGTCAATTCGACCCCATCCACACTCTGTTCGATTCAAAGCCCACTAGATACACTCACATTTTCACTTCATCGTATTCAGTCGGTATCCCTCCTGCTTCGGTTCTCCCCAACAAATCTGAGAGCGTAGATAGAGGAGACGACCATGGAAGCGTCGGTGTGACTACCGTCAGTGACAACGACAAATTTCACGAATACAAGAAGGTTCCCGTTGAGCTGATCAAAGCGGAGAGTGAGGTACGACATATCATAGTCCTCCCATCAACCCGTACTTGTTCATCAAGTCGTACGATAATCATTTCTTGTTGAATTGAATTTGTTTCATTCCATCTCCAGCTCCTTCCGTGTTTTGAATCTTTTCTGAAAAAGTGGACACTATCAATGGGCTCATTTCAAATCAAAATGGAGAATGGACCTGAATTGACACTGTCGGAGTTGCATGCGTACATCAGCGTGGATCAGAAAGACATCCACCCGCGCTCCCCGCACGTTGTCCTCTTGGACGGGGCGGTGGTGAGGATGTCGCAGTTTAAACTGCCGTTTCTGGAAGGACTTCTGCGCCCAACCAGAATTCGTCATCTTACTGCATTTCTTCAAGGTGAAGAGATTGGGAGAACTGGGACTCGAGAATATCTCAATAAAGCTGAATCTACACAATTGCAGAAAGAGATCCTCGAACTGATCTCCAATGGCATTCACCCAACGTACAAGGACGTCGGAAGGATGGTGTGTTCCGCAACAGTATCTTCCATCTTTTTTCAGGCTTTTTCGATTCGTCGAGATCGGTTGAGATATGTCTCAGTCGACATCCACGAACCATGCAGAAGCTGGGTCAGTGGATGGATCAAGAACCATCCTCTTTTCAAGGCTCTTAAGCCAATCTGTATGGAACAAAGAAGGCAGAATTCATTAACGAAAAGACATACACAACCGTTTTTTGAAAACTTGAAAAAGCTGATCGACGAACACGACTATCCACCAGAATTAGTCTACAACTTTGATGAGACATCATTGGTTTCTACACAGTTCATTTATGAAAAAAGGATCACGACATACAGTAGTTCAGTCGCCTATTCAACGCCGCCGTCAATGATCTTCAGTCACACGATGCTGTTCACAATCGCTGCTGATGGGGAGGCTCTAACTTCTCATCTGATCCTCCCAGCCAAAACGAACCAAGATTCCCTTTCCAGACATTTCCCTTCCCGCTTTTCTTTCCACACCTCACAAAAAGGGTGGATGAACAAGGAGCTCCTCTACGATATCCTGATCAATGGACTAGGTCCAGAAATTCAAGAGCGTAAAAGGAAAATCAAAAAGCCTCTCTCACGAGCGCTATTAATATTTGATGGACACTCGTCCAGGAATCAACCAACTCTGTGGAAACAACTTGCAGACTTGGGGATTGACAGTATCTGTCTCCCCTCCAATTGTTCCTCTATTATGCAACCCTGTGACCTCTACGTCAACTCCGCATTCAAGCGAAATCTTCAAAAACTCCCGCCACTACCATCAAAAACAAAACAGAATTCAGAACTAATTCCATGGCTATTAAAGGTGGAATCGGCTGCTTTAACTGCTCTTGATAATTCAGAACAAATTATCGCAAGCTTTCGAGAATCTGGCATTTTTCCCTTCAACCCGGAAATTGTTACCAGTCAATTGCGAGACGGAAGTCCTGCAGAAGAAACTCGTCGTGGATTCCCGCTTGGTTCGAAGGTCCTCTCAGATCCAGTTGTTCAAAGTGGGTGGAGAACACATCTGAAACTGCCAGACGTTGATGACGAACAAGATCTCGAAACAGTGAATCCACTTTCGATTCAAGCTGAAATTGATGATACTGATCCATTTCTTGAAGCTCATCAGCTAGCTCTAAGAAAACGTCTGATGTTTCCCTCACAATCTGAAAATGATGATGAATTTGAGAACCTCCCTATTTATGGAAGCGAAACTCCACTTAAACAGATTCCAACAGGCAATGAAACAACTACACATTCATCCTCACAGCCTTCATCGAATTTGGAGAGCCATCTACTACCTCAGTCACGCGGCCATCCACGAATGATCCGAGACGACGACGATGATGAACCTATTCCTCGCTTACCAACGAAAACAAAGAGACAGAACTCGACGCCATCGACCATTCAATCCCCTGAGAGGCAGACAACAAAACAAGAGCGTCAGGAGACTCCTCCGTCGTTGCATACCTCGACTCCGAGACGATCGTCAACAACTCAGGGAGGACGAACAAAACATACTCCGGAGTGGTTTCGACAGTTCGGATAATCACTTCACATCTCCTATTGATATTAGATTTTCACGTAATCGTCAGAGTAAAGGAGTGAGGTGAAGAAAAGAATTGAATGGTTTGATCAATGTCTCCCTCGTCAATTAAGGAGGAAATAGAGGGCTGAATAGCTGGACTGAAGGGATAAAGAACGACGAGCTGTTCAGTGTGAGCGACGATCCAGAATGATCAATCAGAGCATTCTCGAACAGTTTGGACGACGAGAACGAGCATTTATCGAGGATCAGTGAAGACGACATGATTGAGACGAACGAGTGGGAGTGCTCCTGACGAGAGTGCACTTTCCCCAGTTGAACACACCACACAATATTGGTTGGAGATGTTGATGTGAGTGTCGATCCATCAATCACTGAGACAAACATCTCGTTTAGATCAATCGACGAGCTGATTGTTGTTGTCTTTGCGGTGTTCGTTTTCAGAAGGGCTGATCCAACCGACAGGCTGAAGAGGGAATGTGAGGATGCCAGAAGAACAAAAGAGACGACGAAGCAGCTGAAGAAGACAGCTCCAACGAAAGCAATCTTTTCATCAGGCATGAAGAGACAAGATGTTTGATGTTCTGGCTTGAGAGTGTTCTGATCGTCTGAAGTCACGAAAGTGTCGAGATTTGGGTGGATGAGGAACAGATTTTGGCCATTTCCAGTCGACGACAAGTACGAGGAGAATGTGGTGTGGGTGATCGAGATAGTTCCTCCATCCACTGTCGCGTGAACAACGCTCCTCCCTTCCCATCTGATTCACATTCATCAAATTGTGTGTGTTGAGGATCAGAGATGTCAGTGTTTGAGATGGAACAGAAATCCACCCACTTGACGTCGGCTTCACTGTTGGTTTTGTCATTCCTGATTTCATCTCCATCGAGTGTGTGCTCAACGACAGAACGATGTTCAGTGCTGTCGATGTCTCAATCACGAGTGTGTGTGTTCATTCTCCAGTTGTTGTTTTGCTTCCTCCCGCTTTCCGTCGCTCATCCGATGCGAGCAATTGGGCGACGTTCTCGACAGAGTGCTGATGGACGAGGAAGAGGATAGGGGCGAATTCATCCATCAGCATGTCGTTGTAGTACTCGCCCACATTCACGTGCGACAGCGAAGACGTGAACACAAGTCACGAGTGTGAGAGAGTCGGCGCAGGCGGGAAGATGACCAGCTGGGGATGTAGGAGGGTGGTTGTGATGGTGCCCTGTGTCGTCGCGAGGGCGGGATGTGACTTGAACTCCATCGACGAAGGAAACACAAAGGCGGGCTTCCCATCCACCATCACCGACTTGACCGACTCCTCGACGGAGTACGTGCTAACTATGTCGGGATCGAGAGTGAGTTTGGCATATTCTTCCATTTCGTTGAGGAGGAACGAGACAAGTTCTTGTCTGTCCTTCTCGCCACACACAAGCACAGGCGAGCGAGTCTCGGAGTCGAGCATTGCCCAAAAGATGCCGCTGTTGATTTGAAGGAAGGGGATGGGAAGACACCCCAGCTCTCGCTCCGACTCGAGCAGGTCCTCCAACCACGACGACTTCTCCCCGCAGCCATACTTGGTCAGTGTGGCCTCCTTCACCATTCTTCCGACGGGCGAAAGAAGAGAGTGCCCCCGCTTGACAGCCACTGTCAGAATCTGAGCATCCTCAATATCCTTTGAGTGTGCTTCGGTGAAGTAGTCGGTGATTTGAGGCTTGCTCGACGCCTTCGAGTGCTTGGTTGTCGACTTGCCTTGTTTGGAAAGAGCGTCCTTGGCGTTCTGCTCGCTCTGTATTCTGTCGTGGATGAGGGTGTGCAGGAATGTTGTCGCGGTGTGCTCGAAGTGATGCAGCTTCGACATGTTCTCACCCTCCTTCACGTCCAGCCCGTCCTTCTTTACCTGCGACAACGCTCGATCCCAAACGGCGAGGGAGAGTGGATCACACAAATCTCGTCCTGACCCGTCCGCATCCACCGCTGTCCACTTCACTGTGTCGTCGTTGTGTGCACGGAACGGATTCGGAAGAGGATGCTGTGTTGTGTGCTGCGGGTCGTCCTTTGTCTGCTCGAACGGCGATTCTGTCCTGTCATCGATGTTCTCTGTGGTCGTGCGTGGTGATGTCTTCGTCTTTGCTTGGAAGTCTTTCGGGCAACAGCCGCGACGGTGGGAACTCATCTCTCAAACTCAATACTTTAGCAAGAGCCACATCTGGCAAACACTAATCGATATGTTTGAAAAAAAATAGTCGAAAAAAGTGTGATCGTGTTTTTCGAGTTGATTCTCACTTCACCCGATCCTTTTTTCTGTCTCTTTTTCACAATGTCTGATCGTCTTCACAGCCCCCCGCTCAAGAGCAGGGGGGGCTGTGAAGACTAGAAGAGAATTATCAAAAGAAAAATAGAAAAAAGGATCTTTGTGAAGTGACAAAACAAAATGTGGCCTCGATCGGTCCAGCGGGAGGCATTTTTCAGCAGATCTACCACACTATTTACCGCAAAATCAAGAGGGTTAACGTATTAGGGTATTCCACAAAACCCGTCAAATCCACAAAACTAAAATGTCCTGAAAAAAGTGAAAGAGAATCACAATAGAAGTAGGTGAGGACCCGAACTTGGGTGCGCGTTTCAGTGCTTGAGGAGTTGGAGCCCATTCTTTATTTAAAACCCATAATCAGTGCGATAATCGATTTGAATCAGAAGATCGAAGTTTCCTGTTATAACCGCATCAATGCTAATGATCTCACTCTTCTTTTTGTGTAGAACGCCACAATTCAGTCATGACCGCCTTGAGATCTGTCGTGGGTTGATCGCCCGATCTCTTCTTACATCCTCGGCTAATACTTGTCTCGCTTCTTCCTTTTGGGCTGTTCTCTCTGCACTATCTCACGTACACCTTCCAGTTGGTCAGAGAGCCATCGTTCAAGAAATCTGGAACAACTGAGAATTGTGAAGAGCAATCTTCAATTTGTTGACAACACATTGAATGGAACAGCGATCTGTGACATTAACAACACCATGGAACCCGATGTACGGACCTAACCCTTGTTGAACGTGACCGGCATCATTTCCCGAACAATGGCCAACAATCTCCCAACCCAGTGAATAAGAACAAGATAATCTCAGCCAATCCCGACCGATATTCATCTTCTGACAGTTCTTTGGACATCATTTTCACCAACTGCAATCTAACATCAACAACTCAAACAGGTGGAACAAACTTTCGAAGGATCCTCGCAAACTGATACAATGTAATCATATGGTTGTCAGGTTGCACAAATGAGGGAAAATATCAAAGCAAACTGATTGGAATTGTGAAAATCGTTGCGAAATTGGAGGCATTCCCAAAACTGGTGATTGCCGACTGTTCCACACCATCCTGTGGCGCCACGTACCTTTCATCTTCGAACAGCCACTTTCATCTCCACACTTCGATGTTGACACAAGTGAGAATTTCTGTTTACTAAGCGCCAGAAGTGGAGCAAACCAGCCATTCCCCCATCTATCCAGTCGACTCACTGGGACTATTCGAAACAGCAGGATGCACCTTCTACCAACAATCAACACCTGGATGCGGAATGGTTGAAAAGAACCATCTATTAGGAGTGCTGACGGTCTTTGCTTCGATCATCACATCCAATTCGGCTCCCAATGGAGTGTGTGTAGATCTTTATTGCGATCGGGCATATTTATGTCGATATTGCTTCAATCGTAATGTATCAACTGTTCCTGGAGGAACAATACGTCTTCACTCACCATCGGTCATCCTCGATGAAGATTGTCGCTTCAGAAGAAATTTAGCTCTAGAAAAGTTACCAACAGATGATAAACTTGCTCACTGTCTTGGAATTGACATGATTAATCAACTCTGATCACGAACTCAACAAATGGAGATGCAAACAGGGTCGGTAGCAATTCCACGCCCCTCTCTCCAACAATTGGTCACTACAAGAATCCATTGGCAAATAGAGTTTCTGTGAAAGAATCTTCACTTCTTCCCAATACTGATGCATGATCTGTCCAAACACCCAGATCTGCTGTTTTCTTCGCCAGTCCGACACACGCTCGATGAGCTTTGCACCTCTAATTCCTCTCCAAACGACTGAAAACCGCCACTACTGTCACCATTTTCATTTACCTTAGCGGCTCTCCCCACCATCAGGAGCAGCGGCAGTCAATCTCAGATCACGCCAAACTTTGACACTCATTGCGAAAGTTTTGCTAACGACAATCAATCTGGACACATTTGAAACGAAAGAAAGCTATCTGCAGAATATGGCATACCAAATTATCTTCTCTGCGTTGAAATTGATGCTCAACAAGTTCTGCACTGATTTTGTTGATGTCATAATGAAATTTGAATATATTGAAGCCTCCCCCAAACTTTCCGGTCTACGCACGTTCAACGTCCCATCTTACTCGCCTTTTGGGGTTGTTCCGCCAGACGTTCACCTTCCCGTACAGTCGGTCGGACTGTTGAGGAATTTGTAACTCGTCACGTCAAACCTGAAACTGTAGAATTGCATTTTTCATCGAAAATAAAAGTAAATGTCGTCATTCGACATTCGATTATCAGTCAGTTCCATATAAAGATTTGTGTGTCATTGTTGTGATCGTGTGCTGAGAGAATGAGGAGAGTATTCGATTGGAAAAAGAAGACAACAAAGGACGATACCGGAACAACTCACAGAAGACATATTTGGGCGCATTCAAGGGTCTTGTACAACCAGCTTGCGAAAATGATGATCCAGTCGTGGAGGAAGAAAGAGCGTATTTTCAAGGAATCAGAAAGCGGTGTCCTATACTTGATAAAGAAGACAATAGAAGAGACAGATCATGAAATCAAACCTAAATTTTTGATAGAGAGTCAGGAAAAAACACATCGTTTGGAAATCCGAAGAACAAACCCATCTGACTTTACTAGACTCGATTCAAAACAGATCGTCCAAATTTCAAGAAGTCCGAGGGGAGCTTGTCGAACAGTGATACATAGATTTGACGAGGTTCAACTCGGTTCACATATCCAATTTTGGCTCTCAAAGTTCCATCCACTCCGGTTTATCAACGCGAATGGAGACGACTTTCAATAGAAAGACAGTTTTGACCTGATGTCTGGAAATATTTTCTTTGCTGTTTGATTTCATTGGAATTGTACTTTCAAAGTTTGAGATGAACTCAGTGTCAAAACTCCATAGATTTCAGAAGTTTACATTGTTGGTTGACACAATTATTTAGACGGCAAACAAAATATTTCCAGACATTAGGTCAAAACTGTCTTTCTATTGAAAGTCGTCTCCACTCGCGTTGATAAACCGGAGTGGATGGAACTTTGAGAGCCAAAATTGGATATGTGAACCGAGTTGAACCTCGTCAAATCTATGTATCACTGTTCGACAAGCTCCCCTCGGACTTCTTGAAATTTGGACGATCTGTTTTGAATCGAGTCTAGTAAAGTCAGATGGGTTTGTTCTTCGGATTTCCAAACGATGTGTTTTTTCTGACTCTCTATCAAAAATTTAGGTTTGATTTCATGATCTGTCTCTTCTATTGTCTTCTTTTATCAAGTATAGGACACCGCTTTCTGATTCCTTGAAAATACGCTCTTTTCTTCCTCCACGACTGGATCATCATTTTTCGCAAGCTGGTTGTACAAGACCCTTGAATGCGCCCAGCACAATATGTCTTCTGTGAGTTGTTCCGGTATCGTCCTTTGTTGTCTTCTTTTTTCCAATCGAATACTCTCCTCATTCTCTCAGCACACGATCACGAAGAAAGTTGAAGAATGTGCCCAACAATGACACACAAATCTTTATATGGAATTTTGACTGAAAATTTTGAAAGATAATCGAATGTCGACACATGAGACAGACGGAGGTTTGACACTTTTTTTATTTTCGATGAAAAATGCAATTCTACAGTTTCAGGTTTGACGTGACGAGTTACAAATTCCTCAACAGTCCGACCGACTGTACCATCTTCCGCCTTGATCATCCTTCATTGTCTCATCATCGCCCAATAGAAATCTCTCCCTTTGTATTCACCCACCCATCGTATTGACTCCACTCTGGGCTCGAAAATCTCCTCAGAACAGGAATTCCACTCCAAGTTGACGCAAATGTTCATTGAATACCGCCCCGCAATGGAAAGACTGAAATCACCCTCTCATCATCCCCCCTCGCTGCCCCTGCTTCAAGTCCGACACCCCTTCGACGATTTTATCCTCTCAGTTGGTGATTCACGGGAAGATGACGATCATAGTCTCGATCAAACCGAAACGGGCTATCTGCCTTCACTCCAACTCGACAACGAGCTGAAACCCAATGTCACCCTTCCCCCAATGCTGTGTCGTCAGAAGGAGCTCGTTCATTTCATGCAAAGGCTTGGGCGCGTTTGGAGGTGTACTTGCTCTGTTTGGATCTGAACACGTTGAAATTGAAAAATCGATGTTCAAATACTGCTCAGTGGAGGCCAAAGCAGAAACAGGATGGAAGGAAGGAGGAGAGAGGGGAAGGGGGAGGAGTGTGGGTGTGTGGGAGAGTGGACGAGCTGCTATTGTGTGGTGTTGGTACCACACGGATCAGACAAGAGGAGCCGAGCGAAGTTGAGTTCGAACTGGAGTGAAGGGGACGGACCTGAAGAAGGAACACCCACCTCTCACTAGATTGAGACAACACATGTCAACGATGCGTCATGCCCACCATGCCATACCCCATTCTCAGAATTAACAAACAAGACAACTCCCAGGTGACCAGTCCAGCTCCAACATACACCGTCTGCCCTCTGGGCAACATCATCACAAACAAAGCTGGGAAAATCACTTCTCGATTCTCTCTTTCACTGACAGTGTTTCCTGTTGGTGCGGCGGAGACGTGTTTGTCTCGACTGTCGATGGAGGAAGCTCTTCTGCTGACACTGATCTACAAGTGTGATGTGGACGGTCTGGTTTGTAATTCGGAGTGGGACGCTGTCGAACGACTGCTATCTCTTTCAAACGTGCTGACGCTGGCACAGACAGGTCAATGCGGAGGAGATGGCTCTAATACATACACTCGGTGACATTGAGTTGCTACCACACGTTAGTGGTGAGCCTGACGTATTCGAACGATCCAGAACGAACACCGAGTCGACCTAGACCGGCGAAGAGGCAGTCGATATATCCCTGTCATGCTGCACTCTGCTGATGACATCAAATCAAAAGTGGGTCTTTGTTGGGAAGACATATTCCGATCTCTTTTTCAACGAACCAGTCTCAATCGCGTCTGGCCAACGTCAACAAGCACATCGTGTTTATCACTCTCTGAATCTTTGTGAAGTGTGGATCACATCGTTCTCGTCGAATGTTTCAGGAACAACGATACACTCTGTCTGGTCACGTGCGATTGGAAATTGAGTCATTTGACAATGCATTTGTGATCCACATCGAAACTGGGATATCCCTTCTCAACTTCACACGTCCCACGCCGGCATCGACACATTCGTTCATTCCCATCAGCACAGATTCCTCCCTGGTAGACCTGTTGTGCTCGTCTGTAGATGGAAGCGACTCTCTTCTGATTCAATCTACATCATTTGCGTCGAGCAGTGGAAACGACAGGAGAGGCAGATTTGTGTTTGTGTGTGGATAGTCGATGGAAAAACTGATATGGCGAGACAACTAGACAGGAACATTCGAAGGATTGAGTCGTCAAGATGTAAACAACATGCCTTGGGGGACAGACAATTTGGACAAAGAGAGGAGTCACTTCCACTCCGTGTCGCTGTTGGACCATCTCGTCGCTTTCCACTCGTCGGCAATCCTTGCATCGAACGCTCTTCACAGCTCACTCGTGTTTGGAGGGATTATCGCACAAAAGCGGACCTGAAGATTTGAGCGACATATGGAATGTCATTGTTGAGAATGATTGGAGAATTTGTCCCAACGGAAACGATATTGGACAATCTGCACATCACGAATAGTCGGAAGGAGGGCTGAGTGTGGAGAGCTCGAAAGTGGGACTTCATGGATGCATATTTGAGAACAACTGTCGTCGTCACAAAGAAGAATGTGATCGTTCTTAGAGGATGCGAACTGGCCTCACCACTGTTTATTCATCAGCTGTCGGAGAAGACAAATGAATATACGCAGAAGGACAACTTAACGATCACTCTTGTTGAAGGACATGGTCATACAGGGGTGACGGACATCTGAGGATTTGTCTGATCGATCAGACGCTTTTGATTTCACTAAGATTAAACATCATGTGTCCGAAGGTATGTTCATCATCGCTTGTTCATCTCTACATCTCTCTCCATATCAGCTTTTTCTTCCCACCCTCCTATTTCACTCAAACCAATGAATCCAACTGGATGGCGGGATATTTCAACAGATCAGACGAAAAGATGGTATTCCTGATTTCTCCTGAAAATATCTTTTTTCATTGCGTTCTCTTTCAAGTTTTTTCTGACAATTCATCTTATATTCGTTGTTTTGCCTCAGATCCTGATGTGACAAGTTAGTTGTTAAGATCATATCTTCAGATGGTCTGAATTGTCTTCTTTTCATAAATATTGTATTCTCAGACTCATTGCCAAAATATTGTGTTGAAGAAGGAATGTCCCAGTTCGCCTCGATGTTTTTGAGACTGCAGGCACTGGCTGCTCGTATCGTACGGATTCACGGCTGCTATCGGAAGCATCAGTTGTCACTCGTCTGGAACAACGGCGGAGAACCTCCATACTCATCATCTCATTCAAGAAATGAGCAGTTGATTCATTTGGATAGTTAGGCGAGATCAGCTTGGATATGACCAATTCATATTTTTCCATTGAATTCTCTGAATATTTCTACGAAACCAGTACTAAGGAGATAAAGTAATGACTTGTGTGATGAATGAGAATTCAACAGTTCCCCATAAATCACTTTTTTCAGTTGATCAACACATAAAGAATCACCTTCATCTCCTTCCACAAGTAAACGCGCACGCTATGAATCCGAGGGTACATTATTCTTCACCTAATCTTTAACTTTTTTCAGGACATTTGAGTTTTGTGGATTTGATGGGTTTTGTGGCATACCCTTAGAGTGTCTTGCTTGTGAATCTCTTCTTTCTTTGTATTATTACTCTTCATAATTCAAGAAATGAGCATTCTTGTGTTTCCTTCCTTTTTCATGAGTTGAGTGGAGATTTTCCTTAAAAATGGAGGAATGAAATGGTGATGATGTGTGGATGGACAAGGAAGACAAGTCATGTTAGTATAGTTAGTTCCCACCGTCGCGGCTGTTGCCGTCTTTCGCAAGCAGTCTGAGCTTGAGAGCGAGATCGCGCAGCACCCACAGCGCGTGTACCGACGACTGCCTCTCCCTCTGCCGCAGCTTCTTGTCGGCGAGGTTGATGGGGTGGAGCAGAGGGAACGAGGGAGGCATCGCACACGGGTGTCTGTTGACGAAGCGGTACTGGGCGCTTGTGAGGAGAATGTGGGCAATGGACGACGGTTGGAGTTGGAGAGGCCCGCTCTGCTTGTCTTTCGTGTCGAGTGGAGTGAAGAAGCGTGTGCGATGTGTCAGAGCAGGGTGGAGGGGAGCAGGGACGAGGGCTGAGTTGTACAGACTCTGCGGAAGGAGAGAGACGAGGTAGTGTTCGATCGAAGCAGGCGACAAAAGGAGGAAGAACAGGTCTCTGTAGCAATCGCGGATGTGCAGAGCGGCAGAGCTTCCCACAGCGTTCGCCTCAGCCGCGATCGACATGCTCATCCAGCTTGTGTCTTCCTTTTCTTGCGATCGGGGCTGTGTGATGGCCACAGGCGGAGAGCATGCCCCAAAATGAAGCCAGTCCATCGAACCGCAGCGGAAAGCCCGGTCTTGGAGCTGTTTGACGGTGTGCGGTGGGGAGAAGAGAATCAAGTGTCTGAGAAGCGTCATGGCCTGGATTCGAGTCCACATCGTCTGTTTGGGAGTGGAAGGTGACAGGCTGGTCGCCCATTGAAGAGTCTGCGGGACAGGTGTGGAAGGCGACAAGGCGTTCGGTAACAGAAATGAAGGCACCAGCTTTGGATTTGATTGATTGGTGGAGAGGGATGGATACTCGTCGAGAAGGGTGATCGGGCATGTTGTGATCGACGAGAGAGGGAGAGCACTCGCCGGCGATGCGTCAATGCTGGTTGTGCAGAAATTGGCGAGGTCGACCGAAAGTGTGGGTAGAAATGGGATGTTTGTGGGGGAGAGAGAGGGTTGGTGGTGAATAAAGAGGAGTAGGATCTCGATTGCCTCTTCCAGCTGCGGCCAAATTTTGCGTTGTTCCAGAAAGGATGAAAGGGATTTGCGGTGCACGACAAAGAGTAGAGGGCCTGCGTGGATGAGACGAGAGCTTTAACCGCAGAAGAGATGATTCTGCAGTGCATCTTTCGAATTATGGTGATTGAAGGCAAATTTGGAGGCTGATGAGCGGATTGGAAGGGACATTCTATGAAGTGCTTTTAATGTCGTTTTAACTCTGGCGGTTCGAGCAGATTTTGTCGATTGCGGTTTGGTTTCAAGAGAGTTATCTTGACAAAATGAATATGAGGCAGCGACCACGGACGATGTGAGGGTATAGTCGGAGTACAGAAGTGGTGGAGAAGGATCGTCAAATGAAGAATATAGCATTGTCAGGAGACTGAAATTAAAGGTGAACAGTTGTTGAGATGATTGTTTCGATTGATTCCTGAGATGAGAATCAAAACGAGAGAGATCAGACCGAAGACGGTCATTCTGTGGTGACTGCGACACGCTGCCAGACAAGTGATGTCTTCCATCTTTTCCCCATATCACAGAAGAATACATGAAGAGGGACAAGGTGTTCGACGATTTAAATCAATTGTCGTGGTGGAAGAAGATCGGACTCACAATAATTTCTGTGAGTTGCGATGAAACTGATCTAGTGAAAAGATAAACTTTTGCCCCAACATATTGCTTGATTAGAACGAATGAAGTGATTTGAAACAATAAAAAGTGGGGGGTCATTCTGAGTGGGAACGACCCATATCCATTTTTCTTCATCCACCAGAACCCAATCATCCGCCTTCCTCCTGCAGTTAGATGTCAAGAGAAACAAAAATACGTCCAAAAAATAGACTTCTCAAGTCGTTCTGAACTCTTCTAAAATTCGCTCCATATTCTCTCAAATTGGACAAATGAAAAGTCATGATTGTGCCACAAGCGATGACTTCTCGTCGAATCAGCCGACTGAGCACATTCTTGCTCCTTGCTCGTCGATGAAGATCGGAGGAGGACATCGAATTGACAAATCACTTACTGAGGGTATAGGAGAACCATCTTCAAGAACTGGAATGGTGAACGTCGCCGAAAAGTCAGCAGCTCCATCACTCTCCGTCCCCACCTCATCGTCCAACACCACATTCCACCTCTTGCACTGCCTCTTCATCGCCAAGTTCCCCTCCACCAATTCTCTCTTCGCTGTCGACACAACTGAGCTCTCGACTCGTGTCCATAGGCAAATAGTGATGAATGGGTCTTAGTTATTGGTGTACCCACTTTTCCAGAGTGCAGAGCCTCTTTGTTGTATATCGTTCATGATCATCATTTCGTTCACAAATGGTGAACTTCTCATCCAAGTCGACATCGGGTATCCAAATCTTTCCTGAAATTGAAGATTCAGTGAGTGTAAAATCCACCATTGTAGCAACCTCGACCTCTTGTCAGCTAGATTGAGCCCTTCTGGATTGTTCTGTTTTCAGGATTTTAAAGAGATACTTTTCGAGTTTCTCAGAGATATCCACACTGAATGTCATGTTATTGGTGATATAACTGAGTCAATTCTTGATACAGTGTTATGAATATTTGAGAAAACAGACTTGTAAACAATCGTCGTGATCGAGTGTCGATCGTCCAATTGTCTTTTACCGTCGATGGAATGTGAAATTGCCTTCTTAGTTTAGCGAGTGGTTCTACAGTCGAAATCGGATGAATTCCACACGACTGAAAGGCTGGCTTGATCACCTTGATCTTGAAGGCCACTTGAACTGCTGGAAGGAGTGCGGAAGCGATGGCTCGTCGAATGTGAATCCACTAGGAGAAGTGCCCATCTTCCAGCGAGTGATTCACTTTTTCTTTTCTTGACGACTTTCTTGATAAAAATCTCTGAGATATAGCGAATGAAGGTTGATTTGTCCATCCAACCGATTCTATTTGGGATTTGACGGATGAGGTGCTTGGGAAATCGTTCAAAGGTCCATCAGCACAAATACTGGAGCATATCGTTGTATTTGGACTCTTCATCGGCTTTCTAGCAGGGAGAGGTGTAGAATTTTTGTGTTGAGCTTCTAATTGAACTTTCTTGCCAGTGAAGATTAGCGATGATTCGTCTAAATGAAAAAGTAATCTTTCATCGATCTCGTACGTTGATATTACAGTCGCAATTGTCTCAATCCATTGTCGTACTGTCGTGGGATTGCAGCAGGATATTTTTATCGACTCTTGCCTCGCCGGTTTTTTCATTTTCAGTTCAGTTGAAAAAGTCTTGTTGTGATAAATCCAGGTTGGGCTGAGTGGGCGATCCAAATATTGATCGCCAACCTCGTCGATAAGCATCTTCTCTGCCGAAAGGTTGGATTAAAAAAAGAATATCATGAATACTTCTTTCTGAAGAACCGGAAGTTTCACGGTTCCACGATCTGATTTCTGTTTGTTGAATAGGCTGAATCATTCCTTTCTTTGAGACTTGTTCAGTCGACATGGGCGGCCGACATCACCACAGTCGCGATTTTGTGCGTGTGCTTTTCTTGCCCTCATCACAGCACTTGGATCAACTTGGGCGACTCGATTCACAATTCCTTTCTTTAACTTGAGGTTTCGTTCGACTCGAACAACCCGCTCTGCGCAATACATCCCAAAATATTCAGACTTTGCCTATTCTTGGAGGACAACTTTCTTGTGTGGTGTTTTGGGATCTTTCTGCCTTTTCATTGATGATGAAATCCTCGGAGATTCTTGAACTCGTCTGTTGACTGTACCTTCTCAGATTCTATCAGTTAGGGCATCAATGGAATTATCATTGAAAACACTAATTTCTCTTTTTTACTACTCCTTCTCCACTCGAACCTGAATCGAGGTGCTAATTGTCCTCATGGATGAAGGGTGTCTCAATTTTCAGGGGAAAACCTCGATCTCAGGGGAGTATCTCAATCTCAGTTGAGAATCTCAATCACAGGGGAAAATCTCAATCACATGGGAATAATGTCAAATAACATAAGTGTTGAAGAAGAACACAATTTTGATCCTGTATGGTTCAGAGTTATCCTTGTACCAAAATGGAGCAAATTCCACAAAGGGTCAAATTTTGGCCCTCCAGTGGTTCACCATTTCACACTATGATCTTCATTCTCAAAATGTCAAAAAATGCATTTTAATCACTAATAAATCGTCTGAATTGTGCGATTTCCGGACGAAGAAGCTTGGGAAACTGCCATGGCGCGGACGTGAGTCCGAAACATAAAGTCTGTTGGATATAAGCGCGTCCGTTGTGAAGGAAACCGAAATGTGGTTGGTCGCGCTTGTGGATTGCGACATGAATATATACATGTTTGAGGTCGAGTGAACACATCCAACATCCCTGCGTGATAGACTGTGCAACGGTTGAAAACGATTCCATTTTGAAATGTCGAGGAACGACATTCTGATTCAGCGTGCGGCAGTCCAAGATTCTTCTCCGCCCCCCGTCCGACTTCGCGACCACAAAGGTTGGGTTCCATGTGCACACTTCGCCATTTGTCGTATCACTGATCACTCCCTCTGTCGGAGGGCCATCCTCTCCCCACTCGACTTTGATTCCCTTCGCGATGACCTCTTCGAGGCCAAACTCTTGCCAAGCGGTGCTGAAATATCTGGTCCTTCCTCCCAGTCGATCGTCCACAGTCGGCGCAATCAACTGGGAGTTGTCTTTTGTTCCCACTAAGATTTTCCCTGTGTTGATTTCTGATGGGCAGGGGTTAGGCATTGTGCTCACGGTGCTCAGCTTTTTTGGGCCCACCTCTAAACCGCTGTTTGAATTTCATTTTCTCGTTCTTAAATCTGTGTATAAGGTCCACATTTCGTGTGTATTTTTTAGTAGATCGTTCAATTTTCACTTTGTGGAAAGTTCGTAGGCAAACAATTCGGAGCGGATTTTTATCACGTTGGGAACGCTATAATGGATCCAAATTCTCAAAATAAACTCAATAACATCGAAATACAGAAACTGGATGCAAATTTGTGAGAAATGATCGAAACTGACTTCATGATCCAACATTTTGTGTCGGGACTACAACTCACCAATTCATGTGTTATATCCAGTCCCACCAATTCTTTCTTTATCTTCTCCATCGTTAGTTTGTATTCTCATCGTTACAACCGTATGTAGTTCTTCCTCCGATGAGACTGGGCTCACCAATGAAGCTGAACAAGTTTCAGGCTGTTCACGATGGAGAAGGTGATTCAAAGGTCTTTTCTGCGACAACAACAGATCTTCTATCTCAAAGAATGGAAGAAGCGGAGGTGTTGAGTGAGGGGAATGAAGTGGTGGATGGATGACGAGGCGATGACACCGTTTAAAGAGCAGTGCGAGAACCCGAAGAGCCAGCCTATTGGGACGGGGCAGAAAACTGAGATGAGCGAGATGTTGCTGTTGAAAATGTCGGATTTCGGATACTCCTGACTACGAGGAGTTGGATCAGATCTGAGTCATCCTCCCTCTTCGTCGCATCCGCATCAAGTCCTTGTAATGCTAGGAATTGCGCAATCCTGAGGTCGTTCACCGACCTTGTGACCTCTGCTGCTTTGAATGTCATCAACTCCACCGATCTTGCCAGGTCCTCCACAGTGTCGGACTTCTGAAACGAAACAACGCCCACTTTCGTCATGTTGAACGCGTCTGCTTCCAACTGGAGGAGACGCTTGTTCAGCTGATTCTTTCCTCGATCTGGTAATCTTGGTGAAATCACGTCCGGGTAAAACCGGAATTCAATGATTTGCGCCATTCTGTCCTTCAGCTCCTTCTCTTCCTCTTCATTCCACCTAAATATGGGAAGGAGTTTGGCAGTCTCCACCAAGTCTGATAATCGCTGATCCCGGCTTCTGATCTCTGTTAGAGTCTCCATCTGTGACTGTCGCTGTAATTCTGTTTGATCGTGCCAGTTCAGATTGAAGTCGACGGATTGGTGGTGTTGCAGATTCTGGAAATCAACGGGGGTGAGACTGTGGGTACCACGTGGGCCCGCTGAAACTGAGCGACGGATTTGCGACTGGGACTGAGGTCCTTCGACTGGTTGAGGTGTTTGTCCGATTACTGTCCATTGCGTGGCTGGGGGGAGGTATTGTTTTCATTGAACAGAATCGATCCCAGCGGCCTGGTCAATATGAAAAGAGATCATTCTCATCATGTGGATGAAGAATCCACCATATCTGCCCATATCCCAAGGGGATGTGAATCCCGAGTACCCTGTTTCCAGAAGCCGTCTTTTTACCAAAACCCGTATATTTCAGAAACTGTCTCAAAATTGTTGTTTCTGATTATCCTTTCACTGTAAAATTGTTTTTCATCAGCTTTTTTGTGAAATGTAATCAATCGAAAAAGAATCGAGAAAAAAATTCGGGACGATAATATCTTCTTGGACTGTCTTGGTGATCAACCCTGAATTTTGTTGTGGGTGCTCCTCCTCAACCAGTCATCATTTAGAGCTCCTGTTTTCACAAGAAGTGATAACATGATGAAATTAATCATTTTCAATCCTTTTTTTGTCTTTTATACCAACTCCAAATTTCCCAGTTTCAACAAAAAAGTGGAGGATCATTGGTTTTCTGCAAAATTTCGAGTCTATCGAAACTTTTTTTAAAAACTCGTCATTTAGATGATAGCTGGACCATCTTTGAATGTTATTTCCACAATTTGTTCGACATTTTATCAAGAAGTTAGGAAGAAAAACTTGCATTTTGAAATGAGAGACTGAAAACAGGATTGAAAATGATTAATTTCATCATGTTATCACTTCTTGTGAAAACAGGAGCTCTAAATGATGACTGGTTGAGGAGGAGCACCCACAACAAAATTCAGGGTTGATCACCAAGACAGTCCAAGAAGATATTATCGTCCCGAATTTTTTTCTCGATTCTTTTTCGATTGATTACATTTCACAAAAAAGCTGATGAAAAACAATTTTGCAGTGAAAGGATAATCAGAAACAACAATTTTGAGACAGTTTCTGAAATATACGGGTTTTGGTAAAAAGACGGCTTATGGAAACAGGGTAGTGGTTGAGAACTGCCTCAACCTTTTTGAAGATCGCCTCAAAAAACTTACCAAAGTCCGTGCGCATATAGAAAAGTAGTTTTCAGTGGGCAATCAATCTGAAAAGCTGCACAGTGAAGTGAAGGAGATGGATGATCGGATGCGGGCAATGTGGATGCGAGCAAGACACTGGGCAGAATGGGCTTTGGAATATGGAATCTGCGAAGTCTGGACATTCGAAAAGGGGAGACGAAAGAGGAAGCAAAACGGAGGATAGAAAAGAGAAGGAGAGGAGAATCGAAAGTGAAAGATGACGACAGGAGGAGTAGAAGGAGGATCAAAGGCTGATTCGCGAAATTCAAAGGATGCATGAGATTGACACGGCCGAAAGCCAACTTAAGAAGAGCAAAGGGAAGCATGAGATTGACTTTCTCGACACGTGGAATGAGCCAGTCGATTTTACTCTCCCTTCCTTTTGTCTTCAAACTCGGCTGAAAAGTTCCACTACAGCGAGATGAGCAAGATATGCATGACATGTGAATGTGCAGGTGTGTTGATTCATGATCATTCACTCATCCAGATTATGATGCGATCGAACCTTTGTTTCATCACAACACTTTCAGTCCCGAACTCGAGATTCTTACCGAGGTGCATCTGTCGTCTTATGCTCTGACAGGTCCTCATTCATCCACTTCGTCCCATTTTGTGTTTCTTCATCGTGTTTGTTCTCCATTCATCCTCTTGCCATCACCTTGAGTCGTTGTCATTGAGATCATGTTCCCACCTAAGACAGAGATCCACCGAACAACGAAACATCCTTCCCTGGGAAATCGAAGTCAACCTTCTTCACATTAACGATGATTGATGATGACTACTGTTCATTCTTTTCATCACACTTCCATTTAACCTATCCTCTCATCACTGAGATCGATTCAATGGATATCGAAAGAACTCATTCCGTGGATCCAAAAGCGAAGGCGTCCAAAATCAGAGATGAAGAACTGTATTTGTGTTTCGTTTATTACACTGTGAGCATTGTTACTCTCTCTAGTTCGCCTCGATATTGACTCCAACTGAACTCACCTGGATTCATTATTCCAGAGATCGAAGAGATTGTGAAGTCAGCGCACCGATCGCTGAGCAGACGCTAGGAATGATGTGGTGATGTGAGACAATGTCCGAGATGTGCGGAGGACGAACAGAAGCGGAGAAAGTACCAAATGAAGGGCGGACAGAACCAGAGCCTGTTTCGAGAGAGTGAACTGGACAACGAATTTGGAATCCAAGACATGTGATTTGTGCATGTTGCAGAGCATTCCGATACACATCCAACAAGGCCGCATCGATCAAATGAACTGAAAGAGCAAGAGACGGACGACAAATCCCACTAGGATGAAACAAGTGATGGAAGCTAGTGCGAGATAGAAGAAGAAACTCCCAGATTTGAACAATGCAAACAAGACACTCAATCGAAATCTGATCTATCTCCATCCTGTTTAATCATTTCTCTCATCCACCATCAGGATCAAAAATTGGTATGAAACACTGCGAACAAGCATACAAAGCATATCAACAACACCATCGCGATGTGACTTTTCCACCAATGGTTCGATGTCCTGCAGAGGCAACACCAATTCAAATCCCAACCAAAAGAGAGGTTCAACCACCACTGTCTCCAGTCATTCCTAGACAGAAGAGAAACTTGAAATCGATTGGTTCAGAATTTAAATTTCCAATGAAGGAGTGGAGGTTCTAAGATGATGAGCTCTTCGAACCTACGACACAGCAAGTCCTCAATAAGTTGGAACAAATGAAAGGAATGTTTGACCATCAACAAAGAAACGATTCAGATGATGAACAAATCAAAGCAGAGAACTCAATCTTGAATAATCAAAAGCAAATGGAACACTTTATTACCTCACACATGCTGGATTCAAATAAAATGAACAGAGACACATTTGTTCGAACCTCAATTAACAGAACTATTTCGAACGATGATCTTGACTTCATTCTGACTCACACAAAACAAATCCCATTTGGTGGACGATCATTTCAGGACTGGTACGATGAACATACTCATAGATGGGATTCTGCACATCCAAGATAAATCCTGAGAGAAAAAGGAGGTGATGCGATGAAGATTGACCAACCAACAATTCAGAGAACAACAGAGAAAATACAGTATCCCTTTCGATCAAAGATGCAATTCATGTCCAAAGACATCACTGGAGATTCAGAAAAGACAGCTGACAGAAAGGTTCCACAGAATTGTGATCGACCGTACTTTTCTCCCAAGTTTGGATCATGGGAAATTGATCTCGTTTTTCTCCGATCACCAACGTCGAAAACGGTACTGCAGATCTACCTATTTGCCATCAACATAAACACCAAATACTTGGTAGTAATTCCTGTATTAGATAAATCATGGAAGAATGTCAAGACTGCAATCAATGATCTGATTAACCATCGTGGAGTTAACGTCAACAACATTCGTGGTGATGGTGAAGCAGCATGGACTTGTATTGAAGCATCAGAGTTTTTCAAGCATCAGAAAGTCAGCACGTATTTCACAAGCTCACCATTCACAAATCACATTAGAATTGTCGATCGAGTGATCAGAACAATCAGCAGACCTGTGATACCGATCCTATCGATCTCAGCTTTTTTGATCTCAGTTTGTTTCTAGTGCTCAAATTTCGAAATAATTGCACATTCCGACACTGAGGATCTTATTGGCCTATTCTTGTCGATATCTGCACTGTTCGAGTGATAGATTCCGCAGGTTGTCTTTCGCTAAGAAATAGTTTGTTTATCTTCGAGATTTCCTCCCTTGATCACAATCATCAGTCCTATTTTGACACAGAAGATCTGTTCTTTCATTAATTCTTCTTATTTTTTCGTTTTATTCTCTATAATCCATCAGGTCGATCCTCGACACTCGATCTCTGGCCTACCTTGATGTTACTCTCTGATTCTTTCGTGCTGTGGCTCACTTCTCTTTTCGACCTTCCGAATCTAGTGTATACTCTCCTCCAAAATTCGGATCTGTTGGTCCATCTGCCCCGATTGCACCAATTTCCCCGATCGCCGCTCTTCCTTCTCCTTGTCCTCTCATCTCGTCTCAACCAAGTTATGGAAGCGATGAAGTTCATGACATGCACGGAGCTGAGGAAGATGAAGGAGTGTGTTCTCTCATGCGAGACATGGAACGAAAACATTCTGTTGTGAGTGGGACTGACATCCTCGGCGTGACGTTCAAACTGACTTACGTCAAAACCAACAAATCGCACGAGCTTCCCTCCGCGTTTCTTCAATAAACATGTATGCTGCTGTCGAAGGAGAACATGGACTTGTACAGAATGAAGCTGGAGCTGATGATCCGTGTGAGAAAGGTCAAGTTGTTCATCCCAACTTCGTGGTTCGTCTGCGATGTGACCAGAATGAATCTATCTCTTCCTTCCGATCTTCCGTTCATCATGATCTTCTTCTCTTCTACGCCTCGGTTCTCTTTTTCCTCTCTCTCTCTTCAGTCTGTTTTGGCTGAGCAGATCACCATACTCGCCATCTCCCACTCTCTCATTATCGAAGTGCCCCATTTTAAAACACGAATCACGCCTCCACTCTTTCAACAAGTACTATTATCACTAAACCATTTTTCCGTTCATGCAATCCTTATCCGATCATCGATGCTTTTCTCGACTCATACTTTTACAAAATCGAGTTAAAATGAGAAAAATGTTGATACGCCAAAATAAGTCACTGATCTCAGTCCCAAATCCCGAACTGAGTTCTATCGATCTCAGTTTCTGCTTGAAATGTCTTACGTGTTCGAGGTCTGACAATCAGAGATGGATTCCAAGACAATTCAACACAGATGGCCAATCATTCAACGATGAATCAGATGGTGAACTATTACAACGTGACTCCACATCGAGCGTACTGGAATTCATTCACTCCACAGCAGGCACAAAACAATTGTGAAGTCGAAGCATTGTACATCTCCAGTTGTGAATTACCATTGAAGAACATCCAAAGACAGCAGACAACACAGATGTTATGGAAATACAAACCAGGAAACATTCTGTTGATTCATCTTGATTTGGACAAGACTGTTGCCAAATTTCAGAAGAAGCGAAGACAGTTTCAATTTGTGGGGAAATTCATCGAATACAAACACGGTAATGTCGTAGCTACTCTACTGAATGGTCTCACATGTCTACCAAAAATAGTGTACGTTCCGATCCAACACACGAAGTTTCATGCTGAGTCAATTGACGACTTAACTCTAGAGGTCATTACTAAATTTAATTTGGTGTAGTTTCGAAATTGTTTCAGATCTTTTTATTTCATTCAAATGACATCACTGACAATATTAGAACCGTTTGATCCTGAGCATACAGAGTTCACAAACATCCACGACTTTCAGAGATACTTGGAGAAGAATAGAAAGAACTGAATGAGTACACAACACAGAAGCTGAATAGGATGATTCAAATTGATGGATACAGAATAACAAAAATAAGAGGTGAGATTACTGAAACGATATGTTGATGCTTCCACTACTCCTAATTCACTATCGATTGATCAAAGATTATCAGACATTGAAGAATCAATTCGGACGCTGACAGACACTATTGGAAACCTGATACAAGAGTTCTCTGACCCTTCTGATTCGTCCCTCTTTGTTTATTTCATTGAGTACGACTCCATCTGTATTCAATCGAAGAAGAACTGCTTCACATTTCTGATTCCGTTGATAGACAGTCCTTAATTGTCGAATGTCAGTCGGTGAGTTCAACCGAGGATATACTCGACTGATTCGTTCTTTGTTGAATCCTCCAAAGATCCACATCGAATCAATGTTCGACTTCATGTCTGCTGACACACTGAAGAGCTCATGCATTGTCAGAAAGAATGTGAATTTCGGTTGTCGATTCACCAGCAGTAAGTCCATCATTGTCATTCTATTTTAGGATGTTCATCGTTCACCAAGGATTCAACGACAATCATCAGGGAGGATAATCGTTTGGAGATTCTTGACTGAGAAGTCATCAATGCAAAGTGAGTCAAATAGTTCATCTCAGCATTCATCTGTTATCTTGTTTTGCCAGAGATTGTCAATAATTTCTTTATAAACTGCCATTGATTCAGAGAGTTCCAACAGAAATGGAAGTGCATCTTCATATTTAACTTTCACATAAGGAACATTCAGTATTGGTTTGAATTTATCGAATGTCGGATTAAAGTTCTAATCAGTGACGAAGTCAAAGAGGTGAAAGAGTTCATTTCTGACCTGAACATTCTGGAGCTTGGCAACTTCTCGAAGAGCATTGAATGGCTTCCACTTCCTCTGTTTCCAACAAGGACATTGACACTGTTGCGATGAAATTTAGGTCTGGATGAATCTGAGATTGTACTTCATGAGAAACATTTCTATTTGATGCTTCACTCAGTTTTGCATTCACGTATGCTGTTAGAGACAAGGGTTCCACCCTCCGCGAAACCTCTGGTTAAGCCATATTCGATTTGTTCATTTGTGATTGAACTCTAATTAAAATATACTTTTGGATTTTTAATTTTATATGAAAACACAGATGTCAAAAAGATTGTATACCAAAAAGCAAGAAAAGCATAATCCAAGTACCGAAACTGAAAGAAGAGCAGGGGACAATGGATGCAATGAAAAGAATCTATGCTGATGATGACATTCGCACCAAATTCAATTCTGCACTCAGTAGTGTTCCATCAGCGTTAGAATACATTGAAAGGACTGGACAAAACTGGAGTGTGGAAATGGAGAAACATGGAAAAGTTACTGATGTGATGGTCTACGACAGAGACAATGGAGATCTGGTTGCAGTGAATGGTTTTATACTTGCATCATACAACAGTCGACCTGAAGTCGAGACGTCCTATTCAATGAATCCAACACCAGATATGCGAAGACAAACTCCATATTCATCATTTCGTCAAGATCATGGAAGAAGAATCAAAGCGGCACACAACAACTTCCTCAAGAGTGGGGAGTATGCTTTGCCTGCAAACTATCGCGAAGTCAACTACCAAGACATGCAAGCACAACGAGCACAACAACCATATGCAACAATGAAGAAAGCTGTTGGTGACTTTATGACGAATGTTTTGAAGGTGTATCGTGCAAGTCGAGAGACTCCAGCCGAACCTGGGAAAGGAGTGTTGGACACTATGGTTTTCAATTCAATTCAGTCTAAAATAGCATCCAAGATGTGGGACAAATGGCTTGAAGACTATGTTGAAGGTTTCATCAGTTCAAATCCAGATCATCAGAGAACGAAAGCAAGAAAAGCGTTTAAGGAACAAATTCATCCACAGTTTCTCGAAATCATCACAAAAACAGAAGATTTGCAAACTTTCCTTGGTCGTTATTCAGCAAACATCTCAACACTTTTGAATCAACTGACATCTGAAGCATATCGAACAAGAGATGTGGGTCAATACCAAACAGGATATATGCTGGAATATGCTCGATTCGCTTATTTGGAGAAAGAAATGGAATCATTATAAAATCAATTCATTTATTGTTATAGAAAGTGATGCAACCAATTCTAAGTTGTCAATTTACGAAACACACAAGTTCTTCTTCCGTTCCAACATCAATCACCAACAACGTCATCATCGACAATAAAGGATCAACTCAGGGAAGGTCAAAACTCGAAGATCGAAATAAACAGGGGTTAGAGTTGGATCACAAGGATCCCAAGATTTTTAGATCCCAAAACCCTTCATGTGAACCATTTCTCATTTAATTGTTACTCTGATGTTATTTCTAAAAGAACTCTCAGTATTTTAAATTCAAGGTGAAATGAATTCAGTTATCGTCTTGAAATTTACTAGTCTGACTTGGTGTGTCTATGATCTCGGATCGAACCTTGATCTGGTCGAGGGAGCCGCACAAGTGTCCTCGAACACTTTTAAGGCCTTTGGATGTGAGGGCACGGTGATGAATTGACCTCGAGGTGAAGTGAGAAATCGATGATGCTTGCTGCCAAATGAGACATATGGGCGATTCTAAATCAAAACTTGCAAGCGTCTCCTTTCGTCATAAAGTTGAGGATCTCCCAGAAATCCTCCCAGTTCACAGGTCCAGCCACTTTCGACATCGTAAAGGTTTGATTTTTAACTTTTTCATTCTCGCATCATATCTTTCCGATTCAAAGTTCAGGCACCTCCTCACCATCAAATTTCTTTGATTATTATAGTAGATGATCTGACCAATCTCAACCAGCGTGTTGGATGTGGATCCGATAGAATGCATCGTTTTTGTTCTCATGTGCAGAAACTCAGCACTTTTGTCTCGTCGCAAATCAAATCTCAGGAGCCATAAGGATCACTCAAGAATCGTATAATATATTGTTTTGGACTGTTTTCGCTCAATTTCTCCTCTGGTTTCAGCATTTTCTCATTGTAGACTGTCAAATTCGACTCACACTTTTCGATCTTCCTCCCACTGCTACAATTCCTCTCTTGCTCGTTTTCCTTCACAATTTATCACAAACCGCATCGTCCGGACAGTATCTGAAATTTCCAAGACTAATCTTATCAAGTCTGTTGAATATGACCTCCAGAACTTTTCGTGTCATTTTCTCCAATAGATGTCCCTGTGTTGGTTCTTTCACACAGAATGAGCTTTTGACACCGTTTTCCATCATTTATCTCTTTTGAACTTGTTCTGTGATAAAAGTGTGCAAAAGTGACCGAATGACGCACATTAGTGTAAATCAAGCTTTCATTCAGAATCGCCCATATGATTCCGCCGTCGGTGTGTTGGAATGTTTGGTTTCCATCTTGTTCCAAAACTCTTCGCGTAGAACCCAATCAGGATACAGATGTGCATGACGTTCAGCAGCAGAGCGATGAGTTTGTTGAACTGTCTCACTATCGCCATGAGATGCAACAAGATGAGATTCATCGACGTCAGAATCGTCCGATGAATCTGTGGGTTTGTTCGTTTTCATTCCGCCGCGGTTGATAAATTATAAAGGGTAGGCTGCGAGAGTTGTCTTGACATGAAAATTCAAGAGGAAACGAAAATGAAGAAGCTTGAAGACAGATCTCGAACCGCCAATTCTGGAGCTGGATCCCAACCAACATTTGAGCGATTGAGATCCTTCGGGGTCAACATCTACCTGAAGGGTCTCAGGACTCTAACCCCTGGAAATGAACATGGCGCTAATGTTGAACTAGAGAATGTTCCAGGTACATATGATCCACCACCACTAGAGATCTATCCTTCAGCACCAATCCAAAGTCGTTCTATTCCACTGAGAGAATACACATCTAATATTTCAGCATTCAAAGATCAACTACTATTCGGATACAAGAAGGCGTTTGCTTGTGAAAAGAAACTACTGAATAACCTGATTGAACCATCAAAGAAAGTGATCACGAACCAAAGTTATTTTTATGCACGTATTGCTACACTCACTGGAATCAATGATGTGGTGATCGAATTGGATGATTTATCTGACAAGTGCTAATGTCTGAATAAACTCCCAATCTTTCGAGCCATTTTCAAGATCCTTGTTGGTGGAAATGACATGAGCATAGCCTTAAATGAAGCATACAACACTATTCTGAATTATGGCATTTCTCTGACGAAAGCTATTCCTTGTAAGAAAAATTAATGAATTGTCTTTTACTTTTTCCGTAAATGGCACCCGAAAGTTTCTACAAACTCAAAATATCGACAAATACTTCTTTCACTTCATCAAACCTCTAGCTCCATCACTGCTTCAGGTTGGTGGTGGACTTCTCTCTGAACGAACAACAAGTTTGGACAAACAGCAGGAGGAATACTCTATGGCTTGGGCGGAATGATGGATGTGTACCAGCAAAACAAAGCAATCTATCGAGCACAACAACCACAGATGATTGAGTATGAACCACCGCGAAATGCACGCTATTCCAAGGATGACATACCTCAATCGTCAAATTCTAAAATTCAATTCAAAGGATAATAATTCACTAGTATTCGAATATTTTTATTTTTACATAAATGGCACCAGGTTGGTTATCAAAATTAGCAGCAGTTGGCAAAACATACTCAGAGTTGGAGCTCCATTTCTGAATCTCATTCCTTCGTTGGACCACTTATTTCGAAGGTAGCACAGACGGGTGTGGAGATGATCCCAGATGTGAAGTCGGATCAGCAAATCCATGCAGAAAAGATGGCTCAGTATGAGCAAGTAATGAATGAAGGAAACAAAGCAGTTGCAAATAAACTCAGAGGGAAATACTGAGACTAGAAGAAAAGTTGAAGCCGAAAGCAAAGAAGAAGAAACTGAAAGAAAGAAGCAATATTGTTTTATTTTTTGATAAAATGAACTCGCATATAACACATCTGACAAACAAAGAACTGGAGCATCATCATTGACTGATACAACTGGATCAATCAAGTATACAAGAGATGATATTGGTCAAATACAACAGGAA
>JARBJD010000378.1:0-67670 GCA_033064195.1 Blattamonas nauphoetae
ATAACAAACCAATGCATCTTCATTCATGTGAACACTCAATTTCAGATTTCCAAAGAGGCATCTTGATAGTCAGTCATCCCTGAGAAAAATGAGAAGATCTTCAAGATTGATTTTGATTACACGAATTGGTACATCAATACTGTCTTGGAATACTCCTGTTCCAGATGTTGTTGTGAAACTGAAAGTGGAATATATACACCAGCGACTGATCATCATGATTCCAAGCATTTTTCCAAGGTGTATGTGGAGTGTTTTCGATTCTCCAATTGACTCTTCGGTTTGAGTCATATTGTATGTGATGAGACTCCATTGATACATCATTGTTTGTTGTGCTGATGATCCGTTGATTGTTGTGAAGAACAGTAAGGTCACGAAAGAGATGCCGAATGCTTGAGTCCAACGAAGATGAATATCCTCTCATTCATGTACGATCCAACCTTACTTCAGCTATTGTTTGCCAATTATTAACTTTCAATGTCGCAGTCATGGTGAACGTAATAAAGGAATCATCGGATTTGACAAATGTCTTGATTCCCGGTCAGTGGAATGATTTTATCTTGTCCTGTGTAGAATCGTGCATTCTCTGATGGTTTCAATTCTTGAATAGAAGTACTGTGAGCTCCATCATTCAGAAGTAATTAATGTGATGCTCAGACTGAAGTTGCTGTTGAATTTGACCTGTCATCTCTTGTGTATTTATCATCCTTCCAGTGGTATTTCCAGTCAGTGATGATGCTCCAGTTCTTTGTTTTGTCAGATGTGTTATATGCGAGTTCATTTTAACAAAATAAAACATAATGTTACTTTCATTTACTTTTCTTTTGGTTTCTTCGCTTTCTTTGGCTTCAGCTTTCTTCAGCTTCAGTATTTCGCCTCTGAGCTTGTCTGCAACTGCTGTGTTTCATTCATTGCTTGCTCATATTGTGCCATCTTTTCTGCATGGATTTGCTGATCCGATTTCACATCTGGAATCATTTCAACACCTGTCTGTGCGACCTTAGAAATCAGTGGTCCAACGAAGGGAATGAGATTCAGAAATGGAGCTCCAACTCTGAGTATGTTTTTCCGACTGCCAATTTTGATAACCAACCTGGTGCCATTTTAGGAAAATAAAAATATTCGAATACTAGTGAATTGCTTATCCTTTGAATTGAATTTTGGAATTTGACGAGTGGCATATCATTTGAGAATCGTCCATTTGTGAGGTTCGTACTCATCATCATCTGTGGTTTTGTTGACGATTGATCGCCTTATTTTGTTGATAAACGTCCATCATTCCTCCTAATCCATTGAGTATTCCACCTGCTGTTTGTCCGAATTTACTGTTCGTTTGAGAGAGCAATCCACCACCGACTTGAAGTAATCGTTGGAGCTAGAGGTTTGATGAATTGAAAGAATTGCTTGCCGATATTTTGAGTTTGTTGAAACTTCCTGGTGCCATTTAAGTAAAAATAAAAATACAATTCATTTATAATTTTAACGAGGAAATAATCTCAGAAGAGATTTCCCTAACGGGGTATTGCTTCAGAGAAATACCATAATTGAGAATAGTGTTGTATGCTCTACAGGCAATACTCATATCTTTTCCACCAACAAGGATCTTGAAATAGTTCGAAACACAGGAGTTTATTCAGAGGCATTTCATCAGACAAATCATCCAATCGATCACCACATCATTGATCCCAGTGAGTGTCGCAATCAGAGCACAAAATCATTTTGGTTTGTGATCAGTTTTTCGAAGGTTCAATGAGGTTATTCAACAGTTTCTTTTCACAAGCGAAAGCATTCTTGTAGACGAGCTAGTTGATCTTTGAATGCTGAAATGTTGGATGTATATTCTCGAAGGAATTGACTCTTTGAATTGGTGCTGATGGATATGTCTCCAGTGGATCGTAAGCACCTCGTTCATTGATACCACAGGCTCAGAGCATACTCTTCCATCTCCATCTTCGATCCTCTATTATCTACTCCAGCTTTGCTTCGATCTTCGATGATGACATTGTTGGTGATTGATGTTGGTACTGAAGAAGAACTTGTGTGTTTCTGTAAATTGACAACTTAGAATTGGTTGCATCACTTCTACAAAAATAAAAATATATATTAATGTTTTAAATTCACATTTCTGCTCGATCTATAGCTCCCATTCCAGAACTGTCCAACTGTGCAAATCGATAATACCCAGGCATTTCAGATTGGTATCCACTGATATCATCATCTGTGACTGTTTTGAATGCTTTGGCTTTCAGTTTATTAACTTCTGTTGATATGTGAGTTGAATAGCGAGTACAGTATTCCGATAAATACGTTGTATCTTGAGTGATCATTTGGAGAAACACTGGATAAATCTGATCTTTGAAGGCTTTCTTTTGTTTCATACTGGGATTGTAGTCCTGAACATGATCATGAAGCCATTGATCCCACATCAGTGATGCAATCTGTGATTGAATTGAATTGAACACCATATTGTCTAACACATTCTTGCTGGGATCAGCTGGATTACTTCGATTTGCACGAGTTATTCCCAATGTGTCTGTCATGTGTTCACCAACAGCTCTCTTCATTATTGCATATGGTTGTTGAGATCGTTTGGTCTTCATCTCTTCATAGCTGATGTCTCGATAATTGGTTGGCAAATCGTATGTTCCATTCTTGAGGAAATTCCTGTGCACCGCTTTGATTTTCCTTCCATTCTCTTGATTGAATGATGTGTATGGTTTCTGTCTTCGCATATCTGGAGTTGGATTCATTGCGTAGTATGTCTCTTTGACTGGTCTACTATTGTATGGAGTTAGCATAGCATCATTGACTGCAATCAGATCTCCAGTATCATTATCGTAGACCATCACATCAGGAACTTGTCCATATTGTTCTATTTTCGCAGTCCAATTTCGTCCAGTTCTCGTTATATACTCACGAGCTGATGGAAGACTACACAGAGCATCATTGCGTCTGGTTTGAATATCATCCTCAGCAAAGATTTGTTTCAATGCTGCTTGAGTCTCTGCTGCGTATCTCATTCTTGGTTTCTTCGCTTGTGCTTTTCTTTGTGGTTGAACGTACACTATCTTTTGTGACATTGTGTGTTTTCATACAAAATAAAACCAAAAGTATATTTTAATTAGAGTTAAATCACAAATGAAGAATCGATATGGCTAAACCAGAGGTTTCGCGGAGGGTGGAACCCTTGTCTCTAACAGCATACGTGAATGCTAAATTGAGTGAAGCATCTAGTAGGAATGTCTCATGAAGTGCAATCACAGATCATCCAGACTTGAATTTCAATCGCAATAGTGTCAATGTCCCTGTTGGAAATAGAGGAAGTGGGAAAACATTCAATGCTCTTCGAGAGGTTGCAAGCTCCAAAATGTTCAGGTCAGAAATGAACTGTTTCCACTTTGTCTCGTCACTGATAAGAACATTGATCCAACATTCGATAAATTCAAACCAATACTGAACGTTCCTATGTGAAAGTCAAATGATGATGCACTTCCATTTCTGTTGGAACTCTCTGAATCGAAAGCTGCGTATGAAGAAATTATGGACAATCAATGGCAGAACAGAATCACTGATGAATGCAGAGAGAATCTCTTTGACTCACTTTACATTGATGACTTCTCAGTGAAGAATCTCCAAACGATACCCTTGATGACTGTCGTAGAATCCTTGGTGAACGTAGAGCATCCAAAAATAGAATGACAATGATGGACTTATTATTGGGAGAATCGACAACCAAAGTCACATTCTTTCTGACGATGCATGAGCTCTTCAGTTTGTCAGCAGACATGAAGTCAAACATTGATTCAATGTGGATCTTGGAGGATTCAACAAAGAACGAATCAGTCGAGTCTATCCTCAGTTGAACTCACCAATTGATATTCGACAATTCTGGAATGTCTACCAAAGGAAACAGAAGTGTGAAGCAATCATTCTTCGATACAATACTGATGGAGTAGCACTGACTGAGATCAACAAAGAAGGGTTAAACCGGACTGTCCGATAATTCTTGAATAAGGTTTCCAATCGAGTCAGTCAGCGCTCGAATTGATTCTTCAATGTCTGATAATCTCGATCAATCGAGAGTGAATTAGAGGAGTGGAAGCATCAACATATCGTTTCAGTGCAATCTCACCTCTTATTTTTGTTATTCTGTATCCATCGATTTGGATCATCCTATTCAGTTTCTGAGTTGTGTACTCATTCAGTTCTTTTTATTCTCTCCAAGCATTCTGAAAGTCGTGGATGTTTGTGAACTCTTTCTGCTCAGGATCAAACGGTTCTAATATTTTCAGTGATGACATTTCAATGAAATAAAAATATCTGAAACATTTTGAGATTCGATTAAATTAAATTCAGCAATGAACTCTGGAGTTAAGTCGTCAATAGAGTCTGCATGGAACTTGGTGTGTTGGATTGAACGTAGACAACTTTTGACAGACATGTGAGACCATTCAGTAGAGTAGCTACTACATTACCGTGTTTATATTCAATGAATTTCCCCACGAATTGAAACTGTCTACGCTTCTTCTGAAACTTAGCAACAGTCTTGTTCAAATCAAGGTGAATCAGTATAATGTTTCCTGGTTTGTATTTCCATAACATCTGTGTTGTCTGTTGCTTTTGGATGTTCTTTAATTGTTCTTCACAACTGGAGATGTACAGTGCTTCAATTTCACGATTGTTTTGTGCTTGCTCTGGTGTGAACTTGTTCCAGTACGCTCGATGTGGAGTCATGTTGTAGTATTCCACCATCTGATTCATCAGTGAATGATTTGCCATTTGTGTAGCATTCTCTTGGAATCCATCCCTGATTGTTCTGATCACTCTATCCACAATTCTGTTGTGATTTGTGAATGGCGAACTTGTGAAATATGTGCTGACATTCAGATCCTTGAAAAACTCTGATGCTTCTCTACTTGTCCATGCTGCTTCACCATCTCCTCGAATGTTGTTGACATGAACTCCACGATGATTTATCAGATCATTGATTGCAGTCTTGACTTTGCTCCATGATTTATCCAGAACAGGAATGACAACCAGGTATTTAGTGTTGATGTTAATGGCAAAGAGATAGATCTGCAACACTGTTTTCGACGTTGGTGATTGGATAAAACAAGATCAATTTCCCATGATCCAAACTTGGGAGAAAAGTATGGTCGATCACAATTCTGAGGAACCTTTCTGTCTGATGTCTTCTGTGGATCACCTGTAATTGCTTTCGACATGAACTGCATTTTGATCGAAAAGGATACACAATATTTTTCTGTTGTTTTAGGAATCATTGGTGGATCAATTCTCATTCTGTCACTTCCTTTTTCTCTCTGAATTTTCCTCGGATGTGCAACACTCCATCTGTGATCAAATTCCTCATACCAATCCTGAAATGATCTTCCTCCGAATGGGATTTGTTTTGTGTGAGTCAGAATGAAGTCAAGATCTTCGTTCGCAATCTTTCTGTTTATCGAGGCTCGAACGAATGTGTCTCTGTTCATTTTATTTGCATCCAGAATGTGTGATGTAATAAAGTGTTCCATTTGCTTTTGATTATTCATTATTGAGTTCTCAGCTTTGATCTGTTCATCTTCTGAATCGTTTCTCTGTTGATGATCAAACAATCCTTTCCATATGTTCCAACTTATTGAGCACTTGCTGTGTCGTCGGTTCGTAGTGTCTGATCTCTCTCACAGGGTGTTTGGACGCAGTTGTTCTGATTGACATTGGTGGATTGGGAATAATGACATCATCCTCCTCCTCTTCAAATCCTCTCCTTCATTGGATATTCATATTCAAACCCCATTGATTTCAAGTTTCTCATCTGTCCAGGAATATTAGGTATTCAGGCGATTCAATTACTATTGGTCTCTGCACTGGTGTTGATTGATTGGTCTTGCCTCTGCAGGCCTTCGAATCCGTGGTGAAAAATTCACTCCCTGATTCACCTCGTGATGATAAAATTGATATGCTTCGTATGCAAGTTTAGCAGTGCTATCCCGAATACGAATTCCTAGGAAGTTGCTTACAAATTGTTGAACTACTCTTCTCCATCAGGTAGATAATTCAGGAGAGAAACCTCCATTGAACCAATCCTCGAAGTATGTTTCATCATTTCCATAAAATGGTCCATTAGAATCAGCGCCATGATAGACAGGTAAAACGTTAGTTAAAGTCCATTTCTTTTCGACTATTTTGTTTTTAGAATGCTGTGTGCACCGAAGTAACCTATTCACTAATGTATTGATCTGTCGTGTGTTCATTTATTCAAAAATAAAGTTTGTGTTTATTCAATTATATAATCAGTTGCTTTCAGTCCATGAATGAATGGAGGACACGATTCATTTTCAAGTACGATTGCCTTCAGATGAATTCCACTGAGACTGAGTTTCTGTTGTTGTATTTTCGCAATCTCAAATCCATTGCTGTCATTGTCAGAATGAACTCTTCTCGTTTGAAAGTTCAGTGTTGTTGTCACTAAGTTTTCTCCATTCAGGCACTTCACATAATCGTCACTTGTGATATTTGTTTTCTCAGAGACACTCCTTTGATTTTGCATTTCTCATCGAGAGAGTAACACTTGGGTAAGACAGATCATCTGTTCACCTTCCTTCTCAATTGCTAATCCCAACAGTTTCTTCATCATCAACTCCCTTTCAGGATTGGGAAACCATTCATATTTGTGTGCATCATAGAATTCTTTGTCAGCAATCACGTGTTCAAATTGTTGATGAATTCCTGCACGGATCTCCACTAATTGCCCAATAAGCAGAATCAGTATCTCCCTCACAGAAGTGAATCTTGTTCATGTCTAGACACTTGTACATGAAGTTGTAGATGAAATTCAGATACCAGAACTTGGCATTGTCGAGTGTGAATACTGCTTCTTGCAGACATGTTTTGCATGATGCTTTCTCCGTCTTCAACCACATGTAGTTGTCCTCATTGATCTCTGGTCGCCGCAAATCCTTTCATCATCTGTTTCAAGTATGTTCTCTTCTCATTGCAGATTGTGATTGAGTTGTACTTCTCAGTGTTCATTCCATCGTATCCGTAACTTCCATTGAGGTTCGTCTTACAGAACTGTTCCTTTCCCTTGTTTCCAACCTTCATTGCTTCAATTCTGTCATTCATGAATGATGTCACAAATGGTTCAAATCCTGCATGTCTCGAGAATACCATCACACTCTTTACGTCATCAATAATGAAGTGGCAATAGTCGATGAGGAACCACAGATTGTATGTCGAAAAGAACATATACTGATCGTGTGTGCTCAAGAGTTGGGTCAGCTTTCTTTGTTTGTCATCAGTCTTCAATCCATGTTTCTTCATCAACGAATAGGTCTTCTCTCCAATGTTCTCTTCTGTTGTATTGACCACAATGTTTCTGAAGATTGGTGGGAAGTTAATGAACTCATTTATGTACTTTTCATCGATGTGTCCTTTCAGTTCTGCAACGAATAATGTCTTCTGATTCTTGTCCTCGATGATCTTTCGACATTCTTTATCTCCTGTTGCGGTGAATAAGCATCGTCCTGGCATGTACATTCTGTGTTTGGTATATGGATTGTTCTTGTTCTTGATTGATGAGAAAGCACTTGGATAAAGTGAATTAAAGTCAACACCACAGACATGAGTCATTTTATGTTCAGTATCTTTGGAGACAACTTTTCCATCTTCATGTGAAGTGATTGATTGGAGTCACGTCTTTGATGTTCTGTCGATGTTGAACATTCGATAATCCACCAGTCACTGCTGCTCTCAGTTTATGATAGGTTTGCTCATGTGTCAGAGTCATCGGTAGTGATTTCCAGATGCAATACTTCTTCAGTTGAATTCTCAATCTTGTGAGATGTTCATCTTGTCTGACTTGTAGGTGTTGCAGTAGTCACAGCAGATCTTCACGTTCTCTTTGAATGTCCTTTCGAATTGTCGATTCTGATCCAGTGTTGGTCGTACTGCTTGTGAGAAGTGACTCTTGCAGATATAGCACACTCTCTTGCACCGTTGAACGAACCACTCATAGTCTGCTTCAGTGACATTTTTATCAGTACTGCGATGAGCTTTCTGGTCTTGATAGATGTACGATGCAACTTTGTACTTCCAGTATTGCTTGGTGATTTTATTTCTCCAGATTGATCCACTCCATTGAAATCATCATCAATATCAAAGTCTTTGTAGGCACACGCATATTTGATTGCTGAAGCATTGGCTGACAATGAGAGATTGTGCAACATGTCCACTTTGTATTGGAAGTTCAGATCAATGAGATTGTCAAGTGGTGCAATCATGCATTCGACGTCTCTGATGTTGTAGAATTTGAGGTATTCCCAACGGTTCTTGAATCCTTGTTTGTTCCAATCATCAAGATACAATTGGTAATCAGTGTCGGACATTTCACTGTTGTTCAGACTGGAATAGAATTCATATTTGGAGAATGGTTCTTGTTTGCTCAGCACTGTGTCGTAGTCTGATGAATCAAATGATTCGTAAGCAAAGAATGATTTCTGAAGAATGGTGTTTCCTCCGAAGGCTTTGACTGCATTATCCAAAGTCATTGGTCCTGTGTATGACATCATGTCAATGAACCGAAGTACCTGTTGTGTCTTCTCATGTCTGGATCAATACCTGTTTGTACTTCGTTGTGGATCCAAGAAAGCTCACCACTTTCCAATCCTTGTCAACGAGATCACGGAAGATGAGATTGATGTCAAATCTGGAGCTGTTGAATCCAATCACTGACTTCATTCTGAGAGGGTATTTCCGGGTCTTCGTAGTAGTTGTCCTCTCGAACTGTCTCAGCATATTTGAAGAGTTCTCTGATCCATTGTTTCACAAAACTTTCCATCTCGAAGATCAAAGTAGATCGATTCACACCTGATTTTGTTTGATTGCTGATGCAACAGACAGTGGTTTCAAATGTGAGATCAACTGTGTGTTGTCATCAGAGAATAGATTGTCAAGAATGAGATCTTCCATCGTTTCGAAATCGTAAGTGATGTAGTATTGCGTTGGTTTGAATTCGTCTTGTCTTTGTGTGCCATCAGAAATTCATACGTTCTGTTGTTGAGGATATGTGGAACATATGGTCGTGGTGTTTTATCAAGTGAGATCTTCTTCACGTGTTTTCCATCAAGCTTTTGCACTCTGAGATGCTTCTCGTAATATCTCTTGAAGTTTGTATCCTTCACTTGGAATCCTCTCGATTGACAGAATGGACAGAGTTTGTATCCAGTTAATTTCTCAGGATCAACAATGAACATCACATGGACGAGAGTTGCAGTGAGAGGAATCATTAGATGGGGAGAACTCTTGCATCATCATTTTCGTTGACATACGATTGACTTAGGAAATACTTCTTCTTGTCCTCATCGTATTCATAAATGTGAACTGTGATGTTGAAATCATTCATGCTTTCTCAATGTCACAATATCAAATCCAGGATATTTTCGTAGATGTGGTGTCAATTGATGTGATCTGAGATGTGTGAGATTCATCCATTTTGCGAACAGTTTGTATGCTTCAGTGTTCCTCATTTTAATTGATATCTTCTTCCTGGGAACTTCAGGAAGAGTGAGGAATGATAGTGCTTGAAAGAAGCAGATGTTGTACTCAGAATCAATGTACCGAACGTTTCTCGTTCTGATGTGTTCAGTGAGAATTGCATTTGCTTTTCCTGCAACTGGAAATCTGTAAACAGCAACAAGAATAGAGTGGAATGCAATGTACATTGTCTTTGTATCCATTAGTGTTCTCTCTCTGTGATTCTTTGATCAGATTGATTGCATATTTGGAATACTCATTGATGTCTCCAGCACTTATCACTGTTGGAAACTCTTTGATGTGTTCTCCAATTCTGGTCTGAAGTCTTTGTATGTTGTCTCATCTTTGTCTTTTCTCTCGATGATTCACCAAAGTCAATACTAATCTTGAATGGATGATCCTCTCTTTTCGAACACTGCTTTGATGAAGTTGTGATTTCTTCAACATTCTTCAGATGATTGTGGAAGTACAACTGATATGGTTTTCCATTATCTTCAACCTTCTCGACTTCATTCTTTTGAACTTCCTTCGTGCATCCATGAGACAAGAATTGAATGCTGCTTTGTCACGTGGTTCAGCAAGTAGTATACATTCTTCAAATCCATCGAATGTCTGCACTTCTCTCTTTCCATCTGTTCATTTTTCTTTGAATGATTAACAGATTCTTCATCCAATGATCCATCAGTTTCTCTTCAATTGATTTCAGTTTCCATGTCATTCTGAACACTTGCTTTTTCAGTTCATCTTTGTTCACTCTTGGATTTGCTTTCATGTTCTCAACAATCATTCGGTGAGCAAGTCGATCTTCTGACGCCATCTGTTGTCGAAGTTTAACTTGTTCAATAAAATCTGGAATGAGATTGAGATCGAGATTCTTTGTTGGATGTGGAAACTCGAGATCTGTGTGTTGAAGCATATTCAGAAGAAATGAACGATGATGTTGATAATTTTGCTGTCTGGAATATACGTTCGACCATCACTAAATTGAAATTGTGCATTCGGAAAGAGATCTCGAATTTCTTGAATTCTTTCCTTGACTGGTTTTAGCAGTGCCATTTACTACAAATTAAAAATCCGAAAATAAAAAAAGTTGAGCGTTTATTTCTGTTTCTCTGATGGGGCTTTTCAGTGCCTTTAACCAGGAATCAAGTCTAATTCTGAACACTTCACTTCCACCAATCTCTCGATATGTGAATGGAACCAGAACTTTGGTGTACTCACCAACGAGTTCACAATTGTATTTCTTCAGTTCATTTTCGACGAATGATTGAGTGTAGTGTCGACGTTTCGCTAAGTGAGGTCTGTTTCTTGATTCCACAACTTTGGTTTTATTCTCCATTCAACTCCCTCATGAACATACGTCACCGGCACATTATTTCTGACATACTCAGAGACTAGCGAACAGTTCTCTTCCTCATTGATTCAATTAATGCTTGTTCTGAACATACTCGACGTCTTTCGCTGTACATCGCAGTTGGATTCATTTAATACAAATTAAAAATTCAAAATAAAAATAACAACGAGTTTTATTTCTGTTGATCATTCTGGAGCATCCAATTTGGTACTTTTCTTTTCACGTACTTCATCCAGATTTTGGCACAGATTGGTCGATAATATTCGAACGATTCTGGTTTCATCTTCGAGAAACTTTGAGGTTGTGATCTCAACATGTTCATCACCATTTGACTGATCTGCTCTTTCGATAGTCTGACGTATAACTCCTCCGATGCACAGGAAAGTTTTCTGACGTTCGCTATTTGACAGATCAGTTGAGGTTGGTTTCGTCGCCATTTCTTTGTGTCATAGTTCATCCAAGTTGGGTTATCGATGTCAACATATTTTTGGAATAATTGTTTTAAAGTTTTGAAATTGACAATCAGTTCTGGTTTCCACAATCCTAATTTCATGAGAAATAAGTGATTCTGACTCAGGAAATTCATGATATCACTGTCCTTTCGATTGGGATTAGTGTATTCTAAAATTTGTTCAAGTTCTTCGATGAGTTCTAGCTGTGCCATTTAGTACAAAATAAAAATTCGAAAAATAAAAATCTCCTTTGTTTTTTCAAAAGTGAAATTTCTCCATAACTACTGATCCGATTTCAATAATTCTTGCACCAATGAATTCACCGTGTCGGATATGACCTTAGATGAGAGTTTGATCAAGATCTGAGAACATCGATTTTCTTCATTTTTCAAGTACACCATATGCACCAAAATGATATATAGCAAAAATCAATATTGTTCAAAAATTTTGTAAAATTGTTTTATATCATGTTTGACATCCATTCTGTGAAATTTGAAGTTGATTTGACGAACAACTACTGTTTTCAAAACTTGATTTTGAAGTGTCCTGTAACTTTTAAAAATCGACCTTAAAACCCTCTACACAGATATATAGCCAGGGTAAATCCTCGGAAAATTAGGGACGAATAGTCGAGTGGTAAGTGCACGTACCACTAGGCTAGGAGTCCCAGGTTCGAACCCCGGAGGAAGCAATAATTTGTCCGACGTCGGATTGCAAAAATGAGATAAATGTCAGAAACAGGGATCGCAACCCTGGGCCTTAGGGACTTGCCAACACACCAGGCAATAAAACCACCAGCTTCCTCCCTCCCTAAGGTTTTGCACTTTTTGCCTATATGCAAAATCGAGTCCTCTATCGATTGCGAGTGGTTTCGAGTCTGGATCTCTGCTCGTTGTCGAGATACGAGTGTTTTCTCAAAGAGGTTCACTTTTTCGAACTTTTTGAATGAAGAATAACTCAGATCTCGACGAATACTCAACCAATTGTCATCTGGTTTCATTTGATCGATGCATCACATTGTTCTCGAGATTTTAGTTTTATTTCAAGAAATTTCTCAATTGGGTTCCCAAATAAGCGTCAAATTAGTCATATTGAAAAATCAAAAGTCGAAAAAGTGACAAAAATACGTTTATTGGTTATGTTTATTGATGAAGATCATCCAAATATCTCTTCACTTTACTTGCGAGTGTTGTATTCAGTGATTTTGATAATCTGTGAACTGCAAGAGCTTCAAAGAAACACATATTGTCAAATTTCAGGATTCCATTGTCATCACCGAATTGAACTGGTTTACCTTTATCGTATCCGATGAAGAGCACAAAATTGACATTATAAAATTCAAACCAGACTAGTTTTGCAATGTGACATACAATGTCATTTCGCATAGTCTTATTCAGAATTCCTGTCGTAAATGTTGTGAGCTGTTTCTCAGGAATAGAATCCCAATCAACTGGATCTGCTTTATGTTTGGTGAATTCTTCAAGAAGATTAGCATATTTGGTTGTCTCAGGATTCAGATCAATATTTTTCTCATCACAAAATCGAATGAGATCGAGTGCAATGAGATGTTGAAGTTCCATGACTTCAATGCATCTGTAGACATACAGTGCATATTCATCAAGATGAAAATTGAAACCATACATGAGATTCAGTAGTTTTGTTAAATCGTTCATTCCAGTAAGTCCAATCGAAACCAGCTTGTCATGATTGTGTTTCAATCGTGGGAAAACATCTGAAATGAATTTAGTAACTTTGTCTGTCGTGTGAGGAGGTTTACAGCCAAGTTTATTCAATTCACTTTGCAATTCCTTCCAGAGTGCATCACGAGTCTGGAATGGACTTGCATGAATATTTAATCGAAGAAGTGCTCCAGCAATTTGGTCTTTCGGTTGATTCTTGAATGAGTTGCTTGTCATTTTATATAGAATTAAAAAATTGGAAAAAAAATAAAACGAGACCGTTTTGAGTGTATTCTGATGAAGGTGAAAAATGACATAAATTTTTGAAATAGACCAAAAATTTGCTTCAAAATTGACCCTTTAGAATGAGGTTGTTTTTTGGACTAAATTTTGAAAATAGCTCCCAAAATTTGACACTTCTAAAATACATTGAGGATTCTTAATACAAGATTCAAATTGGGTCAATCGGCACGGAGATAAAGATCTCATTTTATATTGCGAGACCAGAAATAATTACTTTCGTCTTCTATACTACTCACCGGCACATTATTTCTGAGATACTCAGAGACTAGCGAACAGTTCTCTTCTCTCATTGATTCAATTAATGCTTGTTCTGAACATACTCGACGTCTTTCGCTGTACACCGCTGTTGGATTCATTTAATACAAATTAAAAATTCAAAATAAATTTTCATTCGTTGTTTTCTCAGTTTCGGTTTTCTCACTCCAGATCGAGGATCAATGGGTTCGATCACTAATTCTCACAAGTGATAGTTTCGTTCCGATTCCGTGCGTTTCAGATTCTCCGGAACTGTAGGATCATCGTGGTGTGCTTCGTTTTTACTTTTCCGAACTTTGCAGAGTTATGCAGGGTTTCAGGATCGGTCGTGGATCTCGGTAAAAGTATGCATTCTTCATCATTTCACTCTCATTTTCTTCTTGTTTTAGACTTGTTTCAGCTGTTTCCGGGCTAATTGTCACTTGTTTATTGCTCATTATTGTTTCATTTTGACCTCACTTCTGTCTTCATTTTCTCGTTGTTTACTGTTTTAACCACTTCATTCATGTTTCTTTCTCTTAATCTTGTTCTCCAATACAACACACTAATTTCCGTTAAGTGAAGATTCCGAAGTTTTACCGAGATCTCACTTTCAACGGCTCACTTCATATCTCGGAATTTTTCCTGAAAATTCAACATTTCACATACTTTTTTGAATCATTTTTGTTGTTTTTAAGAGAGAAAAACCGGAACACAGACCTAATTTTCACTATTGGTGTCACATTTCACGTCAATTTCACGTTCGTCAATTTCCCTCTCAGTATCATACTTGCCCGTTTCATTGTTGGTTGTTTCGCTTTCTTTTACTCTGTTTTTGTGAAAAAAGTGATGAAAAGTTGACTAAAATGATGTGCTGGTGAAGTGAGAACAGCCCACAAAATGGAAGTGATATGAGCAAAATGAAGAGGAATGGTGAAGAGATCAAATGTGAAATGGGGAGAGAAAGTGATGAAATGAAAGGGACTACAGTCGGTTTTGAAGTGACAAAAACGGTCAAAAGTTGAGAAGTGAAAACATGAAAAAGTGACTTTATGGGAGAACTATCCGACAAAATCTCCTCAAAATTTGAGCACACCTCACTCATACCGTGAGAAAGAAGGATTTGCAGTGAAAATCGGATTAAAAATCTATAGTGTCAAAATGTTGGTGCAAATGTGTCGTCACAAGTGTGATCGAAAACCGACCCTCCAGAGAGAACTATAGGTGATGTAAAACCAGAATTCTCAAAAAGCGTCGCTTGAGTGCAATTGTGAAGTGGTTTGAAGGAAAATCGGTTAAAATGAAAATTGACAAAAATTGTGAAAACGATCGTGTGTCGAGGATCGTCAAAACCGAATGACGCGAATACCTGTCCACTATCGTTTTGACACCTACGGAGACCATCAGAGGGCGAAAAGTGACGTGTAGGAGAAGAGCGAGATGTCACTTTCTCCTCCTTAAAAATTTTGTCATTTTCAAAATATGTTGTGGGGTCGGATCAAACTTTTTTTCAAAAGTGCTTTTTCCTAAAATTTCACCTATCAACATCAATTTCGTAATTATAGAACGTGTTTGAACATAATTTGAGACATAAAGGTGTTCATAGTGGCGAAATCTGAACATCGACTTTTCGTCACTTTTGGACCTAAGTTCGGTACACAGTTCGACGAATTCCCAACCGATTTTGATCAGGATTGTCTTGATTGATGACCTACAGTGTCCCCGAGATTTTAGAATTTTTTCAGAATTTTTCGAAATGGTTCTCACATTGGATTCGACTGATTTGTGGTCAAAAGGGAAAAACACCAAAAAGCGCCAACATTTTTTCGAATGTTGCCAAAATTTGCTTCAAAATTGACACTTTTCACGAGGTCAAAATATTGGACATATTTTTAGAATTTAGGTCAAATATTGATGTCATCAAAATGTCATAAATTCCTTTTAATACAAGATTCAAAATTGGTCAATCGGACTTGACTTTTAGTTTTGATTTCAATGACAATTTCAGATTGGTTCCCAAATCGCTTCTAGAACTACTGTTGAGAAACACTCAAGTGTGAAATCGATGATTCCACTGTTGCATCGTCAAAAATGTCATTCGACTTTTCGGAATTTCCTTTGGTACTCCCTGATTTTCTTGAAATATCATTCATTGAAGAGAATGAAGAAGATAGATGACACGATGGTATCAATGAGAATTTCACTTTGAAAATTTAGATCCCTGACGCATATGCAAGGGTATGGGATTCATTGTTGCGGAGAGGCCAATGAATTGCAATAGCTTGTACTTTTCACAGTTGGTGTTGCATGTGGCGTCGATCGAGACGAGTGAAGAATGGGTTTTGAGATATTCCTCCCCTTTGGGCGACGAAAAAAGAGGCCTGCCAGTTCGTTTTCAACCTTCAACTGATCTATTCTCCATCCAGCTTCTCTTCCCGCCTCACAAATTCTTTTGGAGAGGATGTCTGTCTCTCCTTTCTTTGATCCTCGTTGCAGTCGAAAAATTTTCATATTGTCTCCCAACCAGACGAATAGGGTTGGCATCCTGAAGCAAAATCTCTTTGGCCTTTATAGGCGGAACATGAATTTTGATCAGGGAAGGATTCGTTCTTTGTCTTCTTGTTTCAGCCTTCTCCCAGATTGCCATGCAATGGGGTTTTGAATTAAGTCGTGATTGTGGGTGTGCCATTTTACTTCCGATAAAATGATTTGCGGCCGATCCTTGGATGAGGAGTTTGAAAGGACATCCAGACTTCTTGGTTGATCGTTCTTTCCGTTTCTTTTCAGGATGTTGGATTTTGATTTGTGCCTGCCACTCTTTTCACATCTGATTGTAAAAGTGAACCCAGTCTTTGTTTGATATTTTTGTGAAAGAAATATTCCGAAGCCCAGAGACAAATCTTTTGTTCGAATGTTCGAAATAGTCTCTTCAAAGGAGTTTCCAATACAATCGGCAAATCGTTGAGGGGGGATTGTCATTAGTTCGGACTTGAAGGGTCATTTTGAGAAATAATGGGCCGATCTCCCGATAGGACGAAAACTTCAAATCTCGTTCCTTTTTCGTTCTAAAGCGATCTCACCTATTTAACAATCAAAAATCGAAGTGATTTCATTGGTTCCATTTTACGGGCTTCAATCTCAAAATTATGGGCCTTTGATGAGATTTAGGTGAAATGTCTGATGAGAAACACTCAAGTGTGAAATCGATGATTCCACTGTTGCATCGTCAAAAAGGTCATTCGACTTTTCGGAATTTCCTTTGGTACTCCCTGATTTTCTTGAAATATCATTCGTTGAAGAGAATGAAGTCTTTTGGAAAAGAAGATGAAATGGGTGATTCTTACCGACATGTCGTGAAAAATTAAATAATGGGTGATAAAAGTCAATCCACTAGGGTCTTCTGAGTTGAAAACGGAAGAAACCGTTTCATTTTTTCAGATATTTCTCAATCATATCAACGATCCTTTGTATATTTCCGTTCTTTTCTCTAACAATCAGCGGCTCCAATTCAGATCCAAGCTGATTCTCGTCACAATTCGCTATTTCCGCGGTTTCTGTTTTCAATGCACCTACTATCATGCAGAGGGTACTTTTCTCTCAATTTGGAGAGCTTCCACCCAGGCTGGGAAGCTTTGATTCATGTTGTTTTTTCTTTTTATTGATACACATTATCACAATACCATGTTGTCCAAACTGTTTTTATGAATAACTTCGTGAGAAATATTCATTATTGACGTTTCTTTTCATAGGCATGGGCAACAGTCAGTCAAAAGAGACCAAGTCCAGTCACCGAAATGAATCGAGTCAGTGACTCACCCCATAAGACAAATTCAAGAGGAATCCAGACCCAAAACGCTCCCTTTTCAATTTAACATCACTTCTTGATTGATCATCACCTTGTTTTCTTGGTTTTTCTTTCTCAAAAATACGTTCACAATCTCCCTTCTCTTTCAATCGCTTTTTATGGTTTATCTTTCACATTTCACACTATTTTTTTAGAAATAGACTCATTTTCAGATGAATCAAACGAATTTAGCCACAAGTCATCACTTCACCCCATACTTTTCTGGAGAGTCACTTTGAGTCACTGATCCGCCCATGCAATCATGCAAATAGTCACCAGACTGACTGGACTGTCCGATCTCCTTTTCAACTGATACTCAGCGCGTGCATTGATCAGGTTTGGAATTCATTATTTTTACGTTTTTCGCTATTTGACAAAGGGACACCGATTTTGACCATCAGGAATCGCACACCCAAACTGATGATCCGTATAGAAAATAAGGGTAACACTATCATTTGATACTTCTGTATGCTCTCTTGATCTGCATTAGTCATGTTTGATTCTCAGAACATCTCCAGTCTCTCTTCTTGACCAGCCCAACAGAGCACCGTCTCACTCGTAACTATTGACAGTATTGTGTCCTCAACAATCTCAAGGTTGCTCAACAAAGTATTTTAATGAGAATATTGACAATATTCTCTGCTCAGTCAACGTATCTCACTCAATATTGACAGTGATTGAACTCAACCAAAGATCTCGACAAAATCTTGACTCATGTCAACATCGTTCCTCATTTCTCAACAAGAAATGGTATACTGTGAAAAACTTTTGCTTTTGTGGTTCCCTTCGATGCCCCATCTTTTGCATCTTTCTTTTCTTCAATGACCCATTCAGTTTGATCTTCGCGGTTTCTCCCTAATGTACCACTTAATTGCAGCTTTTGTTCATCCTTTTCTCGACTTCTTCGTCTCTCATCTTTCTCTCTTCACGTAGTCTCACAAGCTTCGCCAGGCACTCACCATTTCTATCATTGTATGATGAGGAAGAGAAACTGTGCCGGCGATGGAAGAATACAGCTCACTCTTTTCCCAAACATTACCCCCACTCTGAAAATAACATCCTCTTCCCTCGCAACGTGTCCCTCATCAACACTGAACGATCAGGTGGGAAAAATGTCATGATTACTTGTAGACGGTTCATCCCCATTTGTTCCATCGAAAGTGTATTCTTATTGTGCAAACCATCACTCTTCATTTCATGTGCAGACAGGTGTGTTCGTCGCTGGAGCAAATTATTAACTTCGAAGTTCTTTTCTTCTTCCTTGTTATTATTTTCTCATTTATTTGTTCCGTCGCACATGATTGTGTGTTTCCTTCTTTTCAGCCGATTCATGGATCACCGTGATCCACACCGCGTTGTTGATGGGAATCTCGTCTTCGAGTTGACGCGCATCTCCTCCTGTGGATGAGCAAGAACAGCCCGAATTGCATCTTGTTTGTTTGCTTCAAAACCATCAGCTCCACGTTGAACCTGTTAAATCCGTGTTCGTCCCACTTCTGTCGCAGATTGGCCGACAACATTCCTGCCCAGTTTTGGCTCCGAATGTGATGTGAATTGACCGAAATGAGGACTCGAATGAGATGACCATTCGATGAGCCTGATCCTTTGGCTGTCGTTTCTGTTACTCTCGCCATCTTCAATACGATCCTTTCGACGCAACAACCCACGATCGTCCAAAAGTGATGCTGTGGTGATTGACGTTGTAATATTCGTCCCGTTGCAAGCAATTCTCGTTTTATCCCTCATTCTTAAGCTTCCTTCGGTTTCACCCATCACAAGCTTCCTTCGGACCTTCATCCCTCAAACAATCGTCTCTTCAGAAATAAAGATCTCTCTCCAAGGAATCTCTGATACTCAAATTTCAGGCCAGATTGAAGAGGCGGAAACATTGCTTGAAGTCGTTACTTCGTTACTATCACTCAGCAACGTTGAGATCCTCGCCAATGCAGATTTCTCGATTGCTACGCTTCTAGAATCATCACGCATCAAGATTCAGAGTTCTATCCTGGACTTTGGAAGGGAATTCACCCAATTCGTCGCTGATAGGGGCAGGATGACACTAATCGACATCATCATCAACGCTCGCCCCGATCCTGGAAGTGATGGACTTGTCCACGCAGACACCCACCTGACCATGGCCAAGTGTGTCCCACAGAACGTGTTTGTTGGTCTGTCTCCAATATTTGGTCCATGTTCGTCCTCTGTGGAAATCTCACTTTCCATCTTCGCTAATATCGACCACGCAGTCCCTCTGCCTTATTCGCCAAGCCCACCTGTTCTCCAACCCTCTTCGATCACATCGCTCAAGGCACACTCCACAATTCTCACCTCTTCGACGATGGTGAACGTGTTCAACGATATCTTCGCTACAATCACGAATGCTCCGATTTTAGGTGAGGTCGTTGCTTTCCCACGATGTCCTATGCGAATAACAGACTATCAAATGCGATATGCTCTCAACTAACACCGAAGAACCTGAAATAACGTGGACGGCTCTCATTCAACAACACTCGGTCACCGATGAACACTCCAATCTGGAGTGTGTATTAATTTCAGACGCTGGGCCAACGAGAGATCAGTCTGTCCAGTTGAAGTTGCTGAGAAAAGATGAGAAGCAGACAAGCAAACATCATGCCCTATTCCGATCAGATTCTGCAGAAGCACGAACGCTTCGTCCGCTGTCACCTTCGCATTCCCTTTCCTCTCGCTCGGCGTGTCTCCTCGCTCTCCTTCGGGTGGAGTGTCGAGTGGCTGAGAACTCCCCATTCTGTCTTCGTCGCGAGCGAACTCCCTCGCTCGATACAGGTTGAACACAAACAGCAGCTGCGACTCGGATTGGGAAGGATACTGTTGTGTGGCGTGCTGGGTGAGGGAGGGCTGTGTCGGCTGGTCGGGAGGAAGGTCGAAAGGAGAGGCGGGGGGAGTGTTGGGGGTGGCGAAGGAGAGGATGGGAAGGCGGAGCGAGGAAGAAGCGACCATCCCCACAATTCGGAACGGAACCGGCGTACATGGCTGAGACACAAGACAGAACAGAATCATCGAAGAGAAGAACAATACAAGAACGAGTGAACACAAACACTCACTCTCCCCTCGTCGACTCCCACACAACCGCTACTTCTTTCTCGTCCCTCGCGTTCCTCAGCCACTGCATCATCACCGCTCGGAACGAGTCAGGCCCAATCAGACTGCTATCCACTGTCTTCGTGTGTTTCAGCCAGCCCAGCATCGGCCTTTGTCTGGCCTCTTCCTTCTTCGTGGCATCGGTACTTTGAACTGTCTTTCAGTCATCCTGTTCGTCGTCGGAATCGTCGTGAGCGAGTCGACTCCTGCGACCGACTCGAATGTGAGTTTCCGAACGAGGAGAGAGGAGGGGAGCGATGGGACGAGGTGAGCGTGTCTCCGAATGATTGAGACGAAGAAGAGCGAGGAGAAAAGAGCAGAGACGGGCGATTCTCTTCTTCGTCCTCGTCGTCCTTCGAGACGAAGTGGAGATGCGTAGGACTCAGAAAGACGTCGAATGAGACATTCACTGAGAAGAAGGAGAGGAGAGGAGAGAGAGCGAAGGAAGGAGAAGGACAAACGAAGGAAGGCGGAGAACAGACTGTAGATTTCTGTATTTTCGTCACATTCACAATAACCACCAAGATTCACTTTCCGTTCTCATTCATCAGTCAAGGAAGTTTTCTCTCAAAATTTCACTCGATCTCCTGTTTTCATTTGCATATTTTCCATGAATATGTCAGGGTTGTTGTCTGGAGACTCGATCGTTGTGACTCGCCCATGAGGCATAATTTTGATCATTTCGAATTCCTCACTCAACGATTTGTCGGATTTCCTTTCAAAAAAGTATGAAAAGAGTACATTATGTGCTCAAACATCTACTGAACCGATCTTGTCACAAATCCACACCTTTATTCACTCAATCATGGGCCAAATCGAGTCAGTCCTTAAAAGTTGAGTCAGGTGACTGGTGCCCATGCCTATCTTTTCAAACTGACACGTTGGTAAGAATCATCCAAATATGGGTCTCCGAGTTGCAATCTGTTTTCAAGGTGACTCCTCAGCCTAATTTTCACATATTGTGAACAAATTACTCTAGACCGAGTCAAATATTGAAAATTAGATCACAATTCTCCTTGGAGTCATCGAAGTGCGAACATCAAAAGCTTCTGATCGAAACAAAATCAGTTAATGGGCTGTTGCAATCAGTCCATAACTGGGACTATTGATGAATCGTGTTCTCATCATTCTCCAAGTGCTCTACTCCACTCAAGTTCCAGTCAGTGGCTCCCTCTTGTCATTGCCACGCTATTTGAGCAGAAATGAAGCTGATAATTTCGCCAACAGAAGTCCAGAATCGACAATACACCACCTCCAGAAAGACGTTCCTATTTCAACCACGATCCAAGTCAGATCCGAAAAACTCTCATTGGTTGGAAATAATTCCTCATTGCTATTCAATCTTGACATCATTCAATGCTCAACTCTTCACGTCCAATCATCGGAACAACGATGCAATGGACCAGCTGCTCCACCACAATTTATGTTTGATGTCTCAAATAGCACATTTTCTGTGAAGGGTATCCACGCAAACTGCAAATCTGGAAGAAATGGACTCTGTTCGATCTCAGCCTCTCAAGTTCGGTTTTCGTCAAGCTCAATCTGCTCAAACGGGCTCTCCTCGCCTTTCATGATCAGGACATTCGATTCGGAAGCATTCCAGTCTGGGTCATCCATTCCCCTTCTTGGCGTGACTCATCTCTCAAACACGCACGCCCTGCCGCCTCTCGCCGGACTTCTCCATCCATCGACCATGCTCTCCTCTGCCTTCAACTCTGATTTGAATGATATCTCGTTGGACATCGATGCAGGCGTGTCTGTTGTCGGAATGGGCCTCGTGTTGGCCTCGACGTCGTTCTTGGCTGGAACAGGCCCTCTCCTCTCGTTCGGCCTGTCAGAAGACCAACCGCTGCCCGACGTTGTGCACTCGCAGCGAATGGAGACAATGCTGATTGGATGCAAACTGATGAATGTGACGAGCAGAAGAGTGGGACGAAGGGAGGAAGTGATGGTTGGGAGAGAAGTGAGTCAGCAGTTGATTGGGAGTGCAGTTTGTCGGAGCGTGAACCATGCCAGCGGGACGGGGATGATGGATGGGAACTTGGGAGGAAACGTGAGATGTGTGAACACGTCGTTCAGGGAGTGCCGACGCGAAGGGAACAGCGATCCATCGTTCTTCAACACGAACATGACTCAGACAGCCACTGGCCGCCAAGTGTTCGACGCCTCATGCACAGCGACTCTCGTCTCGTACTCGCTCTGCACGTTCACAAACATGGTTCTCGCCGTTGCAGGCTCGCTTGGAGGAGCATTGCAGGCTCGCTTGGAGGAGCATTGCAGGCTCGCTTGGAGGAGCATTGCAGGCTCGCTTGGAGGAGCATTGCAGGCTCGCTTGGAGGAGCAGCGCTGATGCTGAACTGCTCAGCGTCTCTGCTGGCGAGGGAGTGCTTCTTCAGCACTGCCAATCCACCGTCGCCGGCGACGACGGGGGGGGCGGTGAGTGTTTGGGGGACGAGAACGGCAGGGCAGTATTTCCGACTCGAGCGGTCCTCTTTCTCGGAATGCCGCAACAACGCAGCCTCTCACAGTGTCGCTGGCTGTGTCCATGTTACGAACATTCTGTCAGTCTCGATGGACGATTGCTTCTTTGCGCGGTCGACTGCATCGAACGACGGAGCGCTCACTCTCTCCGGAGGCACACACAGCGTCCTCTTCAACTGCGCCTTCGTCCTCTGCTCTGCCACGAACTTTGGATGAGCTGCGGTGATTCGCGAGACAGCAACAGTCGCCTTCTTGTTTGTCCAGTTTCGACGATGTTCGTCGACAAACCATCCAAACGGGAGTGACGTGTTCTTCTCAATCTGACCCGCTCGCAGTTCCCGACCGACAATTTCACGCACTGTGACACCACATCGGATCAGCCCAACGTGTTCTTCCAAAATGGGTCCAAATCTGACAGCGATCTCGTCCCACTCGTCACATCACCTCCAACACCGACCATCTCCGCCATCGATATCCAGTTCGACGAGGAGCGAATGCTTGCCACTGTGAGTGTGACAGCATCTGGAGAGATTGGAGGGACGATGGGGATTCTGCTGGATGGGCTGATTGTGCCTCGGCTCATCCACGTCACGTTTGGATCAGAAACAGAGCTGAGCCGATCGGGGTCTGCGGTTGTCTCGTCTGGCCCGCTTGGAGTTCTCCCGAAAGCCAACTACACAGCCGTCGACCAGTCCTTCGCAGCAGTCTTTCTGGCTCCCAGAATCATCGATTGTGTGTGCTCGCTGAAGGACGCCAACACAAGTGTGATTGTTGTCAGTGGATGGGAGTTGGAGGAAGGCAACTATGTGATGGAGTTCACAGAAGGACAGGACGGAGACGAGAAAGAGATCTCATTGACTTGGGTGAACACGTGGACGTTGGAAGGAACAGCACTTCTGTATCCATCGGAAGCAGAAGGAAGGTTGGATTGGGAGACAGAGTTCGAAGTGAGGAGTGTTGTGAGAAGGACGCCGAGCGAGGACACGACCATTGAACTCTCTCGAACACTCCAGTTCACCACACCGAAAGAGCCGATCCGGATTGAAGGAGCAGACTGCTCGCTGGATGGAGAGAAGGAGAAGTCTGGTGTTGTGGAGTTTTGGGGAGAGTGTCTGTCGAGTGGGGATGAATACTCTCTGAAAGTGAAGAGAGAGGTGGAGGGAGTGGTGTCAGGAGAAGTGATCGAACTGAATGGGACGCTCTCTTCGGAAAGTGAATCTGGATCGTTCTTGCACACTGAGGAGATCTTTGGAACATCATCTCCTCATGTTTCGTTTGGGGAGACGTATTTGGTGGTTGGGATTGTTGTGGGAGGAGTGGATGGAGTGGTGAACGGTGACATTCGCTTCTCTGTTCCTGCTGAGCCGAGTCGGTTGACGAAAATCACAGCGAGTGCATTCACCAACAATGATAAGACTCAAATTGAGCTGTCCTTTGATGTCCATGCTCTGAAAGCGAACACAGTGTACAAGATGATCCTCCAATCGATTGTTGGGGAAGGAAAGTCATCACACGAAAAGGCAATTGAATTGACGACGAACGAAACTGGAGATTTTGAGACATTTTCGGTGATTCTTTATCCGATTGAGATAGACGAGACGACACGGAAAGGACAGCTGGATCTTGGAACTGATTGTAAAGCGAAGTCCATCGAACACGGGTCAATCTTTCCTCACATCGAAACAACCGACACATCATTCTCCACACCAGACGAACCAGTTCGAGTTGAAGCATGTGTCAGCCAACAGTTGAGCAACGATTGGACGAAGCTGACACTTCTCTTGACAGGTCGCATGCTGACATCGCCTCTCGTGTCAGTTTGTCTCAGCAACGGCTCTCACAAATGGCTTCCTCTCTCTCCAATCATCGTTGAGAACGACACACACTGCTCGGTTGAGTTTCTCATTGGAAACGATGAAGATGCATCCTTACTCGCTTTTGTGAAGGAGTACACTCTCCAAGACGGAGAGTCAGCAGCCTTTGTGGTGCATAGTGAAGTGGTGGTTTCTGTTCCACGTCCTCCCACTGTTCGCGAGATGAAGTTCTCATTTGCGAACGATGTGCACACGAGTTGTGTTGTGGAATTGTTTGGGAATGATCTTGTGGCTTCAACAGAATACAACATGACACTGAACTCGTCGTTGTGGATGATCGTTCAATTTGTGTCGTCGACGAGTGGGAAGTCAGAATTGATTGAGATTGGATGGGGAGGAGGACTACAGTTCAACGCAGAATACACAGCGACATCACTAATCCCGCTGTGTGTGGATGATGGAGATATCTTGGTTGTGGGTTCACTGTCAGCTGAAACAGGAAAGCGGCCGTCGTCGTTCAATATCTTTGTCGATTCGTCGTCTTTGGAAGGAAGTCCGTTTTGTGGAGATCTGTCGCGAGCGTGCTCTTCGATGCCAGAAGTGTGGAAGATCGTGTCTGGGCTTGTGATTGTTCGACCGACGATTGAGATTGTGGACTCAGTGAGGATGAATGATGGGATTCGGATTGTTGGAGGGATGCATGCTGTGATTCGAAATGGGACGAGTTCTGACCCATCACTGCTCGTTCCTTCTTCCTTCTCTCTGGACTCGCTGTCAGCTGTGATTGTTGTGGAAGCGACAGGGTTCCTCGAGATTCGGAATGTGGATGTGTTGCTTGAGTCCTCTGATCCATCATTCGTGTTCCTCTCCGCGACACAAGCGACGATTATTCTTCGAGAAGGAATCATCTCTGGACCGACAACTCCCTCTTTCACCCACTACGAAGATGATGGGAACAATCTCTGTTCTTGGACAACTGGTGCTCTCCATCTGACGAACTGTTCGATGAATGTGTCGGACACGAAACTGACACATCTCTCGCAAGGTGTGATCAACATGAAAGGAGGAACTGTATCGTTCGTGTCATCTCTGTTTTCGGACAACACTCCAAGTTTTGAACCGTTCTCGTCATTCCGCCGAAATCTGATCTGCTCTGACAATGGATCGATCGATGTGGGGAGTCTGACAGGAGGAGATGGGATGCTCGACCATCCTCATCTGTGGATGGCAACTGATGGATGCACAATGACTGGTGAATATTCCAAGCCACTCTCTCCTCTCTTCATCCCAACTCTCTCCAACACGTCAACAAGCTCGTTCGACAAAAAGAAAGAACTCTTCGAAGTGGAAGTGAAAGGGTCGACACTGATTCCGTGCGGTTTATCACTGGAAGTGTTTGAAATGATGAAAAACAAGAAAGAAGGCGAGAACGAACGATTCCAGCTCTCCAACAACACCACAACCTCCTTCACCGAGACTTCAGTCAGACTCACTCTCCCCTCGTCGTCTCTCATCTCTCTGAGATCGGAGCTGGAATGGCGAGGTCGACTCATCTTCGGGAACAATCAACAAACAGACACGACATTCGTGATCCAACTGAGCCGAACGGAGAAGCTGGCCGAGTCAGTGAAAGAGAACATGAAATGGTGGCTTCCCCTGGCCATCGTTCTCACGACTGGCCTTCTCGTCGTCGTTGTGATCGTCGTTCTGTGCGTGTGGAGGAGAAAGAAGAGCGGGGGGAAGGAAGACATGATGCGTTTGATGGTGACACACGAGATGGAAGTGGAGAAGTATGAAGTGATGGACGACGACGCAGCCGGACACACAGTGAACATCTCTTCCATTCGAGGGCTGAATGAGAACACTCTGAACACAGAAGCTTGGACAGAGAAAAGGCTGAGTGATTCGGAAAAGAAAGAGGAAGAGAAGGAAATGGAACACATCCCGTTTGAGAACAGAGTGTGTGGACTGAGCTGTGGCGAGAAGAGTGGAGTTGTGTCGGTGGTTGACAAGACCGAGACGCTTTATCGTCGTCTGCATGTGTTGAAGCTGGGAGTGGATCGTCGATGGGCACAACTGTCTGTTTCACGAGGGCTGCCGCATGCGATGGGGATGACGGAATGTTCAGCGATTCTGACTGAGCTGACATCGCACTCAGTTGTGGTGAGTGGGGAGAGGACGATGAGTCTGATTGTGAAGGGAGACACGATTCGGACAGATGCAATCACAGAACAGGCAACACAGCTGAAGGAAGAAGTGAATGAGAATCCTCAGAAACAAGTTGACGAGACAGACACTTCTCTGAACTTTGCTGTTGCTGATTCTGAGCAGAAACTCGCCCAACCCCAACCACCTCAGATTGCTCGTCCTCATCCTCTTCATCAGAACGATGAGCAGCGTGACGATGTTCGATGGCAAGCACCTGAAGAAGGGAAAGAGAACGAAGATGAAATGAATACGAACAAGGGACAAGTTCGAAAAGAGATTGATCGAGCGAAAGCGTCCCTTTTTCGGCTTGGTCTGATTTTGTGGGAGATCGAGACAGGAAATGTACCATTCTCGGAGCTCGATGGAGTGAATGCTCATCGGAACTTGTCGGTTGGGATTGTGCCGAAGATGGATGGAGTGGGCGAGAAGATGAGAGGGCTGATTGAGGAATGCCTGTCTGTGAACCCCGACAAGCGTCCGTCGGTGGAATTGGTCATTTCTCGACTGTCATTGATGGATGGGAAGGAGTCCACACAGAAAGCACAACACATCGCTCTTTCGTGACACACACCACACCAACGATGAAATCAGTCACTCACACAACTCCACGCGAGACGACGACTCAACACTTCCACGCTCTCAATCACACACTTCATTTCATTCGACACGCACACTTCACAGGTTTGAAGATGGATTCACGTCTTGCCATCTCTCTCCTTCTTCCGTTCCCCTCTTCCGATGCTGGCTGGTCGTCACTCTTCAGTCTTCCATGTCGATGTTTCAATTCGTCGCTGACGAAGGAAAACCTCTTCTCAGAAAATGAAGACTTTTGTGTTTTCGATACGAGTGAGATCCCTGCCTCACATACCGTCCACTTATTCACTCGTCTTCATTCTCCCTCTTCATCCAACAACTCCTGTTGTTGAGTGATCTTCTTTTCTCCAATTGACACACTTTCTCTGCTTTGCAGTGATTGATGAGGAGAACGATCTTCTTCTGGTTTCGTGTGAGATGTTGTTTTGCCCTTGGCTGCTGTTCTTCATCTCACTTCAAGTTCAACTCACATGTCTTTGCCGCAGTCCGCTCAACTTTCGATTTCGCTGTATTCTTCATTTGAACGTCAAATTCTCGGCAGTTATAAGCATTTTGTTCTCTTTCTCATAAACTTCCGTGAAAGAAAGCGTGAAACAAAGCCATGGATTGTTCAATGTTTGAAAAGTCGAAGAAATAAACAGGCGGCAACATATAGTTAATTTCAATCAGCACTCAGAAGAGACCCACGTCCACGGCCATACGGGAGGCCGTCAGCTCCTTCGTCATAGCGGCAGCACATTTTCACTGACGAGGCAATGACTGCACAGACCAACCTGCCTTCATTTCATCTGTCACTGGTCCTGTTAGCACAATTATCGACTGTGTGTTGAGATCTGTTTTGTCTTAAACCCATTATATTGACTAGTTTGACGGTGAAGCTGTGTTTTCAAGTCGTATCTTCGTTTATCAGCTACTAGGTCGTACAAAAGAACCTGTCCAGCCTTCCATGCGATGTAACGTCGGCAAGAGGGACGATCAGCCCGTTGTACGACATTTGATCGGGTGCAAAGATCTCACAGGTTGAAATCGAACAGTCTATGCGAACTCATAGAGATGAACGCTACCATTGTTTTCTCACCGGATGGGTACATTTTGTTGAGGTCCGGATGAATCATTCTGACATAGGTCCATCAAACCGTCACCGGTTCTTTTTCAAGCCACAAAACCATCTTCCCTCATCGTATTCGAGAAATCCATCATTTCTTGGCCAATTGCACAGGAATCATCTGAACTGAGACTCTTTACGACATTGAAAGATGACTTTCCATCGAAGAGATCATCGTCTCACTGTCGCTAGTCTGCGGAGGGGTATCCATTCTTTTTTGAGGGACGATCTGAAGAGGTTTCATGAATCTTGACCATGTCAACTGAATTTGATGATGGACTGTCGAAACACAGATTATGGTTCACCAAAAAGTTGGAATCATGTTCTTCCTCTTCGCACTTCTCTCAGCTTCGAGCTTCAGAATCCCTAATGCCGGCCCTGTTGTAACAATTACTCCAGGCACAATCGGAACCGACGGAAAGGGAAAAATCACAGTTAAGGGAACTGATTTTCCGGAATCCGGAAGCTCAAACGCTTACGCTGATGTCGACGTTGAACTCGTCTACACCTCCGCAACTTCAAATGCAGTTGTCACTCTCTCAGAAACCGGTGTCACAGTCACCGCAGGTGCATTCACCCACGAATTCGAGATCACTGTTGACGCTACTGGCACTCCACCCGCATTTAAGGACGGATTGAAATACGCATTGACCTCAGCCTCAGTTTCAGGTGCCACATACACACCAGCGGAGACTGATGCAGTCACCTTCACCGTCCCACCCAAGACTCTCGCCTTGGTATACACCGAAGCCACAGCCACCACATACACCGTCGCAGCCACATTCAGTGAAGAACACGCAGCAGCTGTTGTGGTCGTCTTCACTCCAAAAGCAACCGACGGAACAGCCGTTGAAGTCTCCCTCCCATTCGCCACAGCAAGCGCAACATCCACCGCCACTCTCACCATCGGAGCAGAAGGCTCAGCCTCCGTCTTCAAGATCGGCGAGGAATACACTGTCACTCTAAAGACATTGACTGGATACACCATCACACCCGCCAAGTGGACCCCAGCCAACCCACTCACCACAGTCTACGCAAGCAAACTCACCCCAGTCGACGAAGAGAAGAAGGACGGTGCTAAGGACAAGGTCAGCATGACATGCACCAACGGCATGATCAAAGCTGCCCTCGTCGAAGGTGACACCAAGACCCAGACCCTCGTCGTCAAGGAAGGCGAATCCGACGCTATCACTCTCACCCAAACCGCTGACAAGATCAACTTCACCATCACTGCTGGCCAATGCGTTGTTGACTATCTTTACAACGATGCCAAGATCGCTAAGGGCAAGACCGGAACAGCCAAGCTCACACTTGGAACAACCGAATTCCTCGAGGGTTCCCTCACATTCGATGGATCCAAATCTGTCGCCTCAATCATCGCTGCCCTCCTCGCCGTCCTCGCCATCGTCTTCTAAGAAGGATGAACAGGAATTGATTGAAACAGCTTGGGGTTCGCTCCAAGTTGATGGATTGCACTTCATCATCTTTTGAACCTCTTTGAAAACTATTTTGGAAACACTATAAGAGAAGAAAGCGTAAAAATGATGAAACATGTTAACTTGATAAGTCGACAGCAGAAGCGTCGGATTTGAAAAGTCTGGAATTGAAATGTGAATGCTATTGGAGACATTTATTCGGAATGTATGTCAATATTCTGTATGTATCCTATTCCTGGGTGGTGTTAGAAAGCTAAATCAGGTCCAGTTGATGTGAAATAACGGAGAAAAGACCTTCGTTATGAGATTTGCGTCGTTCAAGTGCGACCTCCTCACAAATTGTGTTCACTCACCTTCTTCAAACATCAAATACAGCTATTTGCATATTCTTTTGTTGTTCTGTTTCATTGTGGCGTGGCGTTCGAGGGGTTTCACATTCACGCCGAATGCTAAACAATATACCAAACTTATGCCTTATTGAATTAATCGTGCGTTGAAACTAACGTTTTTATGTCCGAGAACAGATTCTTGGCAGAATATGACTTCCAGTTCGAACATTAGGCGATGATTTGTTTCAGACTCTTCGATCTCGTTCAAAACTACACGGTGTGCGAAAAGGGGAGAAATTTTGATTGGACTCAATGATTTGACGAGGATAACTGAGATGGGACCAGATTATCAACATCCAGAGTGAGAATATGGAGGCGGTTTTCGTTCTTCCGATTTTGGTGTTAAAGCTGAATAATAGTGCCCCACTGCAACAGATCGTGAAGACCTTCATCATCATGAATGAAATATGGAATTAACGAGACAATACATCTTGACTTTCCCCTGAAATCAATCTATTGATCATCAGGATCAAGTCAAGTCCAACTGTTCAATGAGTCATTATTCACAGAAATGCGAGTTCCCAATCGTCTGAAGAGAAGGTAGTAACAGCGTTGAATGATTTTCTAGAGACATCAATCTTTTCTTCAACGATTCTGAAGTGCAGACAATCTGATCCTATTTTCATGGGTTATTGAGTGGTAATGTTCGTGAAAGAGAGAAATGAGGCTCGTGACCGCGTCAGAATCGATCTATACTCACGCAGGTAAACGAAGGAACAGGTGACGATTCTAGAATTAGTTCAACAGAAGGCTAAACAAAATCGACGCCGAGAACTCACAACAAATTCCTAAATCGACTCGGAAACCTCTCAGCTCTTCTGAATTGTAGAAAGCGACATTTCTGTAGCCATTCATCAAGAGCAACCATCAGTTACCGTCGCAGGCTGATTCATTCTCAAATCTCGACCATTTTTGTAATAATGGGGGACCCGCGTGACTCAATAACGAACTAGAGAATTGGTCCCGCTCTTCATTGTGCCTCCAGCTTGAGTACATATCATGATGTGAAGCCACAGCCACGATCTCCTCGATCCACATCGGTCGTCAATTTGCCAACCAGCAAAGCTGTTTGTCATGTCCACTAGGACGTTGTTAGCTCTCTCTTGCGCTCGAGTAGGGGTAACCGGACGACAGTTATCAGTCAAGGTTCCAAGATTTCACTGGGACTTTTCTGGCTGATCCACGCTGTCAACATGTTGCGAGACCAAATCCTCAGCTCACTCACTTATACTGTCGACCGTGTCGCATTTACTTGGATAAACGAGAGACGAAGGGGATGAAAGGTTGTAGCGTTGCTAGTTCCAATCCGATGGATCATGCGCATTTTGAAGCGTTAGAACGCTCGGAAAGCTCTGAGCCTGCACAAAAGAGAAACCACTTGTTAAGATCTTAGATCCCTATGTATTCAGTGCAACAGACACCTCGTATTGAGGGTGGAATCAAAACAAGTTCTGTTTCCGAAATAATGGGGGACTCGCGTCGCTCAATACCAAACTTTAGTTGTTACCATCCCTTGAATTTTGCCTCCAGTATGATTATAAATCTCTTCGTCAAGCCATAATCGCGATTTCCTCGATCCACATCGGTCGTCAAATTATCAGCTAGCAAAGCTGTTTGTCATATCCATTGCGATGCTATTGACTCTCTCCTATGTTCGAATCTGTGTATCCGATATATGAGTTTTATTTCAGGTTCTTTGACTTCTGGTCGACCTTTCGATCAGAACAAAGTGATCTCCGTGCCGAGTGCTCAATTCCTCTGCTCACTCAATCATTCTGTCAATCGTGTCTCATTTACTGGGATGCATGGAAGACGATATGGATTAATTCCCGTAGTGTTCCATCCGACAATCCGAAATTGAACGCGCTCGTCAAAGCTCTAGCATGCTCGGAAATCTCGACATCCGCTTGCCGACAACCCTACAATCAGTATCTAAAAGGATTTCAAGTCCTTCGCAATAGAAACTTCACCGGGGGCGAAGAAACGATATAAGTTCACATTCAGAAATAATGGGTTCCTCGCTTGCCGTTTTGTTTTGAATTTAACCTTATCTTGTTGCTCATTGTATCTCCATTATTGTTTCACATTGCACTCTGCTCCCAGGTTCACAGATTCCCGGTTTTTGGTCGGTTCGCCATTTCGTCTTTGATAATTCCGTCAGACTGACTTGCAAACAGACATAATGCATCCACGAGTTCCCTTTTTGATGGATCCGAGGCAATTCTCACGTAAGCAACCTGACTATTGCCTATTAGTCTATTTTGTCGCCCAATCCGTTTTCCTCCATTCTATCCACATTTTTGATCAAAGAAGCCATGGTAAAGACAAAAAACTGTGGAGATGGGAATCAATCATCGATGATGTGAAGAAAAGCACAGTTAAGCTCCTCTTTTGTCCAGAAAACGTGAAATCGTGGATCCGGTTTAATCACCTTCACAGTTCATAATATATCACAAAACTACTGCAACAGCATAAACATGAGAAAAACAAGTTGAAAATGTGAAAGAGAAGAGAGGAAATACGTTCAACGTTCAGAAATAGATGTTTAGTTTTCTGCTTCGATCTCTGTCTGATAGAATGACATTTTCGATAAGTACTGTTGAGTTTCTGCTTTTGTGAATGTTTTTTTTCACATTTTTCGAGATGATGTGGGATAATGTGTGGGTCTGTTGGGAGATAGACGTGTTGATTCAGAACGACGTAAATTGCTAAAAGAGTGAAGTATTATGAAAATAAACCATGAAAAATTTAAATAAAATGATTGATCAGGCATAGCCTCCATTCTCTATCATTGAGAGGAGGTTGATAGAGAGGTGAACTCAAACGCGATTCAAGTCAGGACAAAAGCCGGAGATCAAGATGAGATTGTTGAGAGTTGTCCATCAAACTGTGACAAAACAAAAAGGAGAAATAACCTCAGAGGTAAAGAAGACATACAACAGACGGTTCAACTCCAGGCGAGTTTGAGATACTGAGGTTACACCATTCATGGAATTTGGAACTTTTCCGGCATACCACTTCACCCCATGATAATTGTTTTGCTTGAACATCTTTTCCGGAAACGACGATATCTTTATCCTGATCTTTGTAGAGATTCAACATAGAGAGATGTTATGGGAAAACTAGTGAGAAGTGAAGAAAATGGAGTATTAAACCAACAATAAAGGAGAAAAAGACTTAATTTTGAGTGAATGATTGCACAGTTTCATCGCTATTGTCGGCTCTGACTGTTTTCAAGATGAGTTCAATGTGTTCATCGTCCAAGACAGCGACTGGTCCCTCAGGTTCGTACTCATTTCCAATCCCACTCATGAGGAAAGCAGATTGAATGTTGTGGAGGGTAGTTGCAGTTTGATATCCTGAAAACACTTGTTGGATTGTGACTGGAAGTGGAACTGGCCCGGTCGACAGTTTGATTCGGGTTACTGTCTTCTTCACAATTCCGAAGGTTAAACGGTCCAGACTCTGAAGCAGATGAGTCGTATTGGGAGGTAGATGAAAGACAGATATTCCATGATCGGAACACATCCCTCTTGATTCTGTCGAGAGATGGAAGGCTACGTTGTCAAGGATGAGGACTGCCTTAGCGTGTGGTTTCTTTATCTCCTTTCTGATTGCCTTCACGTAGGGAATGAGCACGTATTCAAGCCATCTTTGGTAAACCTCACAGTTGAATCCTCCTTTTGGTGAAGAATCCAACATGATTTCGCGCTCCAGGTCCAGTCCGTACTGTCGTGATTGGTCTTCACTGAGTGGCTGTTTCAGTGATACATACATGGGTAATCGGCGGCCAGAGAGGGAGATGGCGCCCATGATGGAAAATTTGATCTCCTTTTCATCTGTCGGATAATTAAGTGGAATTCTTCTGAGCCTCTGTGATCCTATAAGACGTTGAGGTCTGTTATCCTTTCTCTGTTGATACCCCATTTCGTCACAGTTCACTAGTAGCAAGGGATGCACATTTTCAATTTCGACTTTGAGACGTGCAAAGTGTGTCATGATTGTTTCGATTTCGACTTTCATTTTCGATGAATCCCTTTCGTTGATGGTGTGGAAGCAGATTCTGTCTTTGTGTCGATTGACGAATTCATACGGCCAAGATACTGAAAGTGTTGTTTTTCCGGATGCCCGCAAGACCCATCGAACCAGATCGCTAGTGGTCCACAGTTTGAGTTCTTCACTGTCCTTCTCAATCTCGTCCAGCAGCTGCCCAACCTGTGCCCTTGAAAGAACAGCATTTGTGACGTGTTCTTGTTTTTCATGGTATGGACCATGGATTGCCTTGCTAGCCACGTTGGGAGAGCAGCCAACGATTTGTGCCAACGATTGTCTGGAAAGGGTTGGAAACGATTGTGCTTGCTGAAATGCGATGAGCTGTCGGCATCCGTCTGCAAACGATGTCCAAGAAAAAAGTTGGATGCTGAGTCCTGCCTCGAACGCCGCGAATTGCGGCCAGCCGTTCTCGCGAAGGACTCTCTCAATGTCAGCAAGTGAGAGGGTGGTGCGGTGAGCTGTCATCTTTCCTTGCTCGAAAAAAGTTTCGTATTTATGGTTCGTAAGATTTGCAGGAAAGTTCCAAATTCCATGAATGGTGTAACCTCAGTAAGAATGAAGGAATCTGAGACAAATCGAGAGTGAGAGGCTAAATAGAAGATGATCTCGACAAAAGAGGGTGTTTATTGCTAAGAGTGTGATCATGGGTATTGACAGAAAGGAGATATGAGTCAAAGAGAAATGAATGCGGGCTGGTCTCATCGATCAACAGTAGCATTTCAAATTTGCCCATGCTGACAGTGGAGACATTTGGTTCCTCCCTTCCCATCGAGATACATGTGAAAGAGGATGCCAGCCAAGTTTTTGAGTGAGAGTTGAATCCGGTCACAGAGACGGAATTATCTGAAAGCTACACAGGGAAGGTGTTCGATCACATCTGAAAATAGTAGTGAAAGTGCTCTAGTCTATTGAACTTTCAAAGAAAATGTGAGCGAGAACTGATGAATAGGAATAATGGGCAAGATCTGACTTGTTTAACGTACAGAGTTTTAAGGCCTTTCCCAGATCATCCAATGCATCGAGGCCGCTCCTTCTGTTTGATTGAATGACAGACGAGATCAACAAGGACCAAATTGCAATGGTCGAAGTTCAACAGGAAACGTCTTGACAAACACCGCCTCCCACGCATCGAAAATCTGTCGCATCAATGACAGCCGCAGTTGCTATCGATCTGGACGGTACTCGTGAGATCGATACTCCTCATTCGTGTCTTGTGATTATGGGAGCTCCGCGCGCCTTCCCACCCAGAGAGTCATTCCATAACACGATTCATTGTATCTCCGGTAATGTTTAGTTGCGGCTTGTTCAACCTTCGGCGCAAAAACCTCATTCGTCTTCGGATGCAAAATCTTGAGATCAATCTGTGCTTTCATAGACTCTTGGGCAACTGTTTGCTTTCCACTGTCCAATTTCCTTGAGATCCGGTGGGCAGAACTTCACTTTTCGCTCTTCTTATGACGATTTCTCTCTTGTCTTTCGTTTTATCGCTTTCCTATGTTTCATTCTCCCTCAGATCTCCACGGATTTATCTCATTTTCACATCTTCACGTGATATCTTCCACGAATTCACCACCAACCCATCGGATTGAGTAAATTCAATTGTCATCACACCTGTCTGAGTCAACCCACGCTTCGTCCACACTCCAGACCTCTCCAACCTTTCCATCCCATTTATAACATGCATTTCGTGACTTCACTTCGACTGTTTCTGTGTCTTCCGCAGAACAACTCGTCAGAGAATCATGCAATGTTCCAGTGGTCAGAACTTGCTCTGCCGCTCAGAAACAGTCACTATCTCGTCTCTATTTCTTCTTCTTACTTCATTTCTTTCATTTTTCCTCCTAGTATACTCTAGATTTCAGAAACTCGTGATGTCATCATCAACGAACCGCAGTCACTTCGCACACGACCAGAATCACATCCCTCAACATCAATACTTCACCCAAACTAACGGTCTGTCGTTGATCTCTGCTTGACGAACTTTTTGTCTTCTTAAAGAGCTCTTTCTCGAAACGGTTACACGCTCACCTCTCTGGCGCACTTCAGACTCGGACTGATTCCGATCCCAACAAACCCACCCAAAGGAGATTGTCAATGATCAGGGTGATTGACCATTCAACTCTTTTCGGGCCATTTCAGTGGTCGTTCAAATTGGTTCTTCAAACGCTGGCCTATCGATGCTAACTCACATCAGAAAGGCTCAATGTTTCCTCTCCATTCAACCATAGTCTTCGATTACAACTCCTGACCCTCTCGCCAGACCTGGAACAGAACGGGGAGCCATTCTTCGACTTCGTCACGAAATGCCTCGTCAATCATCTTTGAATGCGCTCTCTCGCCTTCTCATCGATTCACAAATACCACAGAAATCACTCATGACCATCCTTGTGCCAATCATTGACCAGCTGATCTTCACCAAGGTTGATTTCGATGATGAGTTCGTCGGTGTGACCTCTCTCCTTCTTTGGACTTTATCCCTTCCTCACTCCTCCAAATTGTGTAATTTCCGATTCACTCCCTTATTTCTCATTTTCTGTGAATTATTTCCCCTATCTCCCTCAGAACGTCAAGTTGGACTTGAAACCGTCGTTAAGCTCGCAACCACTTTGTCTGAGATCTCTCTGTCGTTCTTTCCTCATACACTGTGCTTGGAGTCTTTGCATGGTTCGGAATAATTTGATTCTCTCGTCGGTTTCATTTCGATCCTTTCACTCAGCCACTCCATCTCTCTCAACAGATTTCACGGACATCAGATCCATCTCTGATCCCATCTGAGCCATTTGCTCCAAGTTTCTCTCCCATCCAATCATCGATAAGGTTCGTTTTCATGAATCTCGTTTTCGTCATCTTGTGAACGCTATTCGCGTCTCCACTCCAACCTGAACATGCACTCGCCCAGCATTCATCAGAAGTGGTGAATATGCTCCTCGAAGGAGCTGGAAGAATGACACGAAATGGAAAGAGGCATACAAACCTCAACTGGAAGAACCCGTTCCCTGCCTCGTCTTTTTGTGCCCCACACGCTGCCCTCCACTCAACCGATCCACATCCTCGCCAGTCGTCGTGTTAGTGGATGGGTGAAGATGAATGGACATCTTTAGAGCTCTCATCAAAGCTCCAATTTCGAGAACTCCCGCTCCACCAGCCCTACAGACCTCAACAACCTCTCCACCCCCTTTTCAACATGCATATAGTGACTTCACTTCGACTGTTTCTGTGTCTACTGCAGAATAACGCGACGGAGAATCATGTGTTGTTAAAGTGGTCAGAAATTGCTCTGCTGCTCTGAAACAGTTTCAATCTCGTCTCTATTTCTTATTTTTACTTCATTTCTTTCATTATTACTCCTTTTTTCGTTTCATCTCAGAAATACGTGATTTCTTCATCAACGAACCGCAGTCACTTCGCAAACGACCAGTATCTCATTCCGTGTCATCACCCCTTCCTTCAAACTGATGCTCTGTCGTTTATCTCTGCTTGGTGAACTGTTTGCCGTCTTACAGAGCTCTTTCTGGAAACGGTCGCTCGATCACCTCTCTTGTACACAGAATACACGGATTGATTCCTATCCGAACAAACCCACCCAAAGATTCTCCCCAATGATCAAATTGATTGACTATTCAACTCTCGTTCTGGCATCTCGGATGTCATTCAGGACGATTCGTCAAATGCTGGCCTATCGATGCTAATACTCGTCAGACAGGCTCAAGATTTTCTCTCCTGATAGAAAAATTCCATTATATCTATTCAATTGACATTTTTTTCATGTACAGGAACTATTAGTCTGAATCCACTTCCACATTTGGGCGATTCTCTTTGAAAGGTCGCAAAACACTAATGTGCGTCCCAAATATTCATTTTTTGCCCAATTACCGTTCTTTATTTCAGTAGACAAGAAATAGGGAAATTATTGAATTTTAAGTTCGATCGCGTTCGATATCGTCCTTTTTTGTTGAAGACAATAGTGCACACTTTTTGTCACAGAATCTGTTCGAAAACAGAGAAACGATGGAAAACTACATAAAACGCTCATTCTGTGTGAGAGAACCAACACAAAGACATCTATTGTAGAAAAAGACACGAAAAGTTCTGAATGGCAAAATCAACAATCATGATGAATTTAGTCTTCAAGATTGGCGGAACATGTCTAACAGAGGTGCTTTGAGGTATCTCTTGATTCAAAACGGTATTTGATGGGAATTAGAGGAAGAGTAGGGCGAACAAAGAGTCAGTGCCCGTTTGTGATCTATAAGACGAGAAATTTGTGAAAAAAGTTCCGATCGCGAGTGAAAACTGGAGAAAATATCACACAGTGCAAGTGTACAGATTGTCTTCTGGCTGTGAGAAACAATCTGTCTCGCCTCAAAAAAGTGCTGAGTGTCTGTCAGTGTGAACGAAATATATGACACAAACCAGGAGAATCACATGTAATGCACGGTATTAGGTCGGTTCAATCACGAATCTGACAAATGAATACCGTGTGATGAAGAAGGAGTCACCTGAACTTGGAATCTGGAAAAAAGTGAGTGAAAATGGGAAAATCTGGTAATTCAAACCTTAAACGGGGAGAGAGAGGATGTTTATGTGAACTCTGCTGTTTTCTTTACGATATATAGAGTGGGGATGGAGATAAAACGGAGGCGACCTTTCATTTAGAATCGCCCATTTGTCCCAATAATTTTGAAAAGAGCCAAAACACTATGGATGGTTTCACTTTTTTTATTTTTCTCCAAATTCTTAAAATCACTCAAATATGATGGAAAAGGGGTTTGTTTCGAAATTGAGCTTCGATCGTGACGAGAAACGACACTTTTTTGAAACGCCAATTGAACACATTTATTGTTTCAAAAACAGATGAGAGAAGATCATGAGGTGAGACAATGTGAAAAAAGAAGGTTCTACAATGGAGAGTACGGATAAGATGTATTGTGAAGAAATAGAGGCAAAATACTCAATAGTCTCGAAAATGCTCTATTGCACTTGAATTATCAGTTGAAATTAGATTTCTGCATGAACCCAGGAGTACAAGTATTTTTTCTTGAATTGGACACATGTTTGCACCCATCTGGCAAGATCATCATCGATCGTGTCCTGAACACTCCTTTCCTTTGTCTATCTGAAATTATGAGAGATAATTGAGAACAAACAGGTTTTATATGTCTGTTTGACACTGGTGAAGAGACATTGGGACATCATTATCTTAATCTCCAAGAGTAACCGTCATGGAAAAAGAGAATCCGCTTTCAGGTGCTACGAGTTTCAAAGAAAGTGAAAAGAGCACACCCGATCTTCACACATGTGACTTGATGTACATCGATCTGAGTGGAACGCAGTTTATCAAAGGTGGAGCAGTGAGGTCACAATGAAGGTTGGAGAGTCAGTGCTTGAAAAGAGGATGTGTAGAAACGAAGTTTTGAGAGAAGATATCCGTGGAGATTGAGGACTTTAATCTGTTCCTGGAACAAGAATAGACAGAATTTGATAGAAAGACCAGTGAAACGGATGGATTCTTTCAAAATTATTGGGACATTTGAAAGTTAGGGAGATCTCTTGTGCAAATGAAAATTGTGGAATGAAATTGGAGCGCATCATCGAGTGGGTAAGTTGAAATGGTATTCTCAACAATTCTGGACTGGATTTTCTTGACTTCTAGAAAACGAAGAAACTCAACAAAACCAAGACAAAACAAGTGAAAACAGAGGAAACAATCACATAACAGAATGAGAGGACGGGATGAAGTGTTGAAGCTCAGACGTGAGAACGCCCGTACTGGCAGCGTGTTTCAGCAAGTTGTCGAAGCTCTTTTCCCTCTGCACGTACGGACGAAGGAAGAGAGTTCCAGAGAAACACGTGAGATGAAGAGAACGAATACTGTGTTGTCATTTTGGCTTGTTGATGCAGAGAACCGAAATCGCTGCTGGCCAATTCTGATTCTTGATGGGGAGATCGCAAATTTCTCTGTCGCGGAAAGAACAAAACAATCGAGATGTCAGAATCAATCAAAGTCCCCGATGGATGTATGTTCTCATCTTGCAATTCAATGATGAATCTTCTTTTCAAACTTGTATAGATTCGTTCGTGAAACCAATCAACTCTGGTGGCTTCGGGAGTGTTGTGGAAATGATGGAGAATTCAACTCAGAAGCATTATGCGGGAAAGATAATACAGTGCATCACACCAAAGGACAGGGAACGAATTGCTCGTGAAGTTAGCCGACTTCGAAAGTTCGCGCATCCAGGAATTGTTGGACTGAAAGAAGTTGCGTCGATGGACAACTCGAAAGTGATTGTGATGGAACTTGGGGGACAGTCGCTTGCAGATATCGTGCGAGATCACACATCGCGTGGAGTTCTTGTGGCTCGCGAAGTTTGTTTTTGAAATGTTGTTTTCTTGTTGATTGTTGTTGATTTTGTTGTTCTTTGGGTTGGATGTTGTTTTCGGATTGATTATTGTTGTGTTTGTGCTTCTTGCGATTTGAGGTTGTTTATCGAGTGATGGTGGATGTTTCGTCCGCGCTGAACTTGATGCACAACGATTCAAGCGGGGTGACAGCACATGGAGATGTGAAGATGGAGAACATTCTTCTTTTCGGTGGTGGGCACTTCAAACTGTGTTAGTCTTTTTCTTCTTTCACATTTTTTCTTGTTTCTTGTTTTTTCACTTTTTTGTTGATTCAGGTGATTTGGGGGCAGCGGAATCGGAAGATGTGAGCAGCACGCGTTCGGTGATGTCTCAACTGTATGTGTCGCCGGAACGAATGGAATCGGAAACAGGAAGGGCGACGTGCTCATCGGATGTGTGGGCGTTGGGGATTGTTCTTCACTGGCTTCTGTTTGGAGAACCGCCTTTCAAGAGTCAGAATGCAGCTCGATTGTTTCGTGAGATTGGGTCGTTCCAAGTTTCGTTGGGTCGAGTTGTGGAGGAGAAGAACGAGCGCTTCTGATGCGAATATTGGATCCAGTTTGTCTCATTCCTTGTTAGTCTTCAATTTCCATATTTTTTGTGTTTTTCTTCCTCTTTTGTGATTTTCTTGTTTTCTGTTCAGAACCCAGAAACTCGAGTGACGAGTTGTCAATTGTGTTGTTTTGGAGTGTGTCGTTGTCTTGTGAACACTCCCGCTGGAGTTTGGAGACTGAAAGACGCCGACAACAAAGAACTCCATTCCGAAACAGAGAAAGTGAAGAAAGAATTGGAAATTGAAAAGAACGCCCACAAGGACGATCGAGAAAGGATGATGTTAGTCGAAGCAGAACTGAAGACAGAAAAGGCAACTACTTTCCGCTTGAAAGAAGAAGTGAAGGCAAAGAACGAGATCATCGTTCATTTGGAACGAGAGTTGGCCGAAGCGAGATCGAACCAGACCCAACCTCCTCTTCAGCCAGCATTTCATTCGAGTGGAGTTCGTTCAAATGGACCTCTCCCATCGTCTGCAATAAGACAAGGAACTGTCGTCCGATCTCAAATTGGAGCAGCAGCGATCGAACTGTTCGACCAGACGAAATGGACAGTGGCTAGAAATGTCTTCACAAAATCACTAAATGGGCGATTCTGAATGAAAACTTGTTTTACACTAATGTGCGTCACCAAAAATTATTTTTTGCCCAATTACCGTTCACCTGTGTAATAGACAGAAAACAGGAAAATTAGTGGAATTAAAGTTCGATCGCGTTCGATATCGTCATTTTTTGTTGAAGACAATTGTGCACACTTTTTATCACAGAACAAGTTCAAAAAGAGATAAATGATGGAAAACGAAGGAAAAAGCTCATTCTGTGTGAAAGAACCAACACAAGGTCATCTATTGGAGAAAAAGTCACAAACTGTTCGAGGAGACATATTCAACAGACTTGATAAGATTAGTCTTGGAAATTTCAGAAAGTATCCGGACGATGCGGTTTGTGATAAATTGTGAAGGAAAAACGAGCATGAGAGGAACTGTAGCAGTGGGAGGAAGATCGAAAAGAGTGAATCGAATTTGACGGTTTACAACGAGAAATTGCTGAAACAAAAGGAGAAATAGAGCGAAAACAGTCCAAAACGTTCAATCATGCGATTCTTGAGAGATCCTTATGGCTCCTGAGATTTGATTTGCGACGAGACAAAAAAGTGCTGAGTTTCAGCACATGAGAACAAAAAACAATACATACAGTCTGATCTACATCCAATACGCTGGTTGAGACGGGTCGGATCATCTAGATTCATAATCAAATAAAGTTGGATGGTGAGAAGGAGCCTGAACTTTGAATCGGAAAGATATCACGCGAGAATGAAGAAAAGTTGAATATCAAACCTTTATGATGTCGATAGTGGCTGGACCTGTGAACTGGGAGGATTTCTGGGAGATCTTCAACTTCAAGACGAAAGGGAGACGCATGCAAGTTTTGATTTAGAATCGCCCAAATTCCAAAGCTTCGCTTGTCTCGTTCTCGTTTGGAGTAGAAGTGGCTCGTCTGTCATTCACCATCAGACAATTACAAAACAACTCTTTCGTTTTCGGGATCATCTTCCACAAACCGAAGCTCCCACTTCGTTGAGATAAGGTCCGTGAAGTGTGGGTTCCAGGTCCCAAAGGAAACAAATGGGATCAACAATAATTATTTCATTTCGGATTCTACGGTAGTGTAGCACTTCTTTTTCTTCAATCAGGGCTAACCAATGATTGAAGAAACTGCCGCTTGCGCGACGGAAATGGGAGCAATTAGGGGCACGCACAGTCTTGGTGGAAGGTTTGGAAACTCGTGGGAGCTTCGGTTTGTGGAAGAGGAGCTCTCTTGCCAGCCGCTCCTCACAAACCTTAGCTCCCACTTCGTTGAGAGTTGAAAAGAGCCATTCCTATTATCGAAGAAACAAAGAGAAAACAGAATGAATGATGAAATGTGAAGATTACATATCTATAGATTGAATCGGTCAGTGTTGACGATTCCTTTTGGACCGTGACCCCACGATGAGTGGCTGCCACCAAGCATCTGCGTGATCTTTCCCGGTATATTCGACGAGAATCTCCCTTGCATAGTATTCGTCGGCAATCCGAGACGAGGTCGCCCATCCGACGTGAGTGTTAAGGACAGACCGAGCGACGTGCTTGCGGAGACGCAGATAGCTAACAGCCGCATGTTTGATGGTATAGGCGCCGAAGTATCTGGGGATTCCAATTTGATTGAAGACCGACTTGATGGCTTCGTTTTGGTGCGAGATTCTCAGGCGTCTCCCTGTCTTCCAATCGATCCAAACATGGTCCTCGTTGAAAAAGGAGAGAGAGGAGAGGCGACCCTTTTGACGGCGGAGATTCTCACGGTGAACCTGAAGTGCAACGAAAGGAGATAGTTCAGGCGAACCCTCGTCGAGAAGGAGCTTCGGTTCAATCACATCTTGATTTTGTTTCAAGCGAAGGTTAATTGTGGCTAAACGTTTCGTTGTCTTTGTCGAAGGCGAGGACCATTCAATGTCAGTCCACTTCAAGTTGATGAGTTCTTCCTGACGACAGCAGAGATAGGCGAACACCACTATAAAGGTTCTTGTTTGATGTAGATCTTGATTCTTCTTCGCTTCTTCATTTGAGTTGAGAACCCAATCCAGAATCGCGTTGATGTTCCACATCTGCTTATATTTTGCCCCCTTCTTCCTTGGATTTCGTTTAGCAATCAGTCGTTGAATGGATCGCAGTGGTGTGTTATCCAGGCTGAGGCTCTTGTGGAAGAGTTGTAGCGTTGATTTCACATGACTCATGATGAGGGGAGGGCGGGACGGTGACTGTTTGAATTTCTTTTCAAGGAAGAGAGCGAATTCACCCAAGAGGACATGGATATTTGTGGATTTGTCGACGAGACACTCATTCGAGAGATTCATCTCGACACAATATGCTTTGAAAATCTTCCATGATCGAGCTGAAGCTTCTGGACGTTTGTATTTCTTTTCCTGCAAGACGATGAGATCCTCGCTCCACCCTGCCGATTGACCTAATTCTCTGATGAAGGTTATGGTTGGATAGTTTCGGGGTTGATTAGTGACGCCATCATCATCCCTGGTGGGAGTTTGTGCTCCCTGTTCGGAGTGTCTAGCATCGCAAGGGTGTTGTACCGGGTGTCCCATAAGTCTTGGTTTTTCCGAATTGCGGAAGAACGACGCTGTTTTGGAACAAATCATATTGTGGCATGAAGTCATCAGCTCACTTGTCACCTTCTGGATGAATAAAGGAACCATGAGGGAAATTGCCAAACATTATCCCGCACACTCCCGATCACGACAGCAGCCATCTCTAACATTGTGAAGCTGATTTCTTGAGAGATTCTTTGTGACTGGATTGCCTTTACTTTGTGATGCACTCGGTATTGTATCTCTTTTCTGAATCTTTCCAGTTATTCATCTTCATCTCTGATTGGTCAATCCAAAGTCCGTTTATCACAAATCCTTCGCCATCCAAATCTTCCATTCATGATACATTCATCTTCGCCTGTCATTCTCTCTGTTTCTGAAATATATTGAAGCCCAGATATGATACAGTCTGCCACCACTTCTTTGCGATCATCATAATTCCACTTTTTGACAGTCGTCTCTCGTGTGACCTATTGTACGTGTCAAGAACGAATCGAACAGTGGGACGCATTCATTTGAAGCAGCGGAACGTGACAATGAGTGTCATGTGCCAAAACCCCCAAAAACACGATTCTACTCGCTGGCGATGTGAATCGATGACGTCATCCGTCCAAATCTCAAAATAGTCTGTATCTCTCACTCATTTTTTCTCTTGTATATTCTCTTTATCTTCACCAGATGTCCTATCAGGGCCAATCCACATCAATCGAACACCCGATCTCCAAGCCCTGCATTGATTGCAATATATTCAGCCACATCAAGATCTCATCTTTCAGATCGCGAACTGTTCACTTGACATCAACTTAAACGTGAGATGACGTCGATTTTTGGATCTCTCACGCCTTCGTTTTGGACGTCACTTCCAGAATTGACAGGTATCGTCATCTTCCTTTTTATTTCAAAAATGCATTCATTCAGACTGTTTTCTCTTCATTGGACAGCCTTGACGTTGTTGTTTGTCTCCACTTTTCATGATATGGATGGTTTCCTGTTCGCTCTTGTGGACCAGCTCGCCATTTGCCAAACGCTCTACATGCCATAAATCTTCAGTATCTTGCTTCTCACTGTCCGAAAGTTTTGTGGTTTAACAAAGCTGCCCGTATCATTCATAATGATTGTTGGGGAAAATTTCCTGTTTTTGGATTGCTCTGTTCTCACTTCACATTGAACCAATTCTCTTCATGTTCATTTTCACAGTGACAGTTGCTCAGAGGATTATGTGAGAAAAATGAAGAACGTTAAAACATGAAGTTGATTCCAAGAATTTAATTTTCCAAGATTAATGGGACACCCGGTATGGGCCGAGGATGATCTGTGTTGGATTGAGTGAGTGGAGGAGATGTGACCAAGTCTGTCCGGGCCATAGCGGAGTGATGATCACCGCGTTCGATGGCCTCTCCAACTGAACTTTCATCAGAACTCGTGTTATCAATGACACCGGAGGGTGAAGGAGAGGATGAGTCATCCCGCTCCAACTGACGGACAGAGAGTCTTTTCCAGCTGCGTGTCCGTCCTCGAATCGACTCCAATATACTGGACATTGTTTGTTTTTGTTGCTGGCGAATAAGTCGACTAGCGGAACGAAGTTCCATTCCTGTTTTAGTCTCTGGAGGACTTCCGGGAGGAGATGGAATTCTCCCTGTGGAGGTAGTCGCGAGAGAGCGTCCGGAACCGAGTTCGACTTTCCGGCAATGTGTTGTACTGAAACAAAGAGGAGTTGCATTCGCTCGGCTGTCTTCAGGACGCTCCTGGTAATCTGTTTGAGCGTCTGGCCAGCTCGTTTCTTTCCGAGGTTGTAAACCGCAGCTGTACTGTCCGATTGGACGGATATTGCATGTATTTGATTCTGTTTGAAATACGGTTGGAGTTGACGGATGCTGCTGCCGACCGCAGCAGTCTCTTTCCAATTGCTTGTGTGCTGTTTCTCCATCTCGTTCCACATTCCGTGAACATACGTCTCCAAGCCGTTGTGAACCAGGACTGCACCCCAACCGGACGGGCTTGCATCTGTTGTGAGCACCGCCTGACTTGTTTTGGGAGCGAAGTTGAGTGGATCGTTCTTCTCGATCCTGTGTTTCCAAAAGTGGATCTCTCCTAACAGAACCGGGGTTAAGAGTGAGGAACCATTCCAGCCAGCCTTGCGAACTGCTCGATGCAACGTCGTCTGCATTTCTCGGAGGTACAAGCTTGCTTCTGGGACGGACGTCCGTAAAAACTGAGGGTTCCAATCAGACTGGACAGTTGTTTTGTCGGAATCGTCTTCCTCTCGATGCATCGACTCGTCATCAATTTGAGGAGTGATAGGACTTTCATCTTCCTCGTTTCCGTGATCCTCACGGTTCGATTGGCTGAGTTGATGGTCCACCCTAAAAACTCCACCTCCTGCGATGGGACTAAGCAACTCTTGTTCTCTGCGATGATAAACCCCAACTCCTCCATCCTCCGCTTCGCTTCTCTGGTTTTGAAATGAGACTCCTGCTGCGTCTTTGTAATTAGGAGTAAATCGTCCAGGTAGTATACAATCGCGATCTGTAACTGCTCTCGGAGAGATTTCACCGCTACTTTCATAATTTCCGAAAAGGTCCGAGGTGCTGTCGACAATCCGAAGGGGAGAGCATTGAACTGGAATATCTCTCCCCTGAACCTGAAACAGAGAAAGGGTCGAAGAGGTGGGGATAGTTGTACATGGAGGTATGCCGAATGAATATCCATTGTTGTGAGCCAGACTCCCTCCGAGATCAAGTCGAGTGATGTTTGTAAGTTTTCCATTTTGAAGTGTTCTGAGATGATCTGTTGGTTGAGTCGGGTTGCATTCAATACTTTTCGGAACTTTCCACCTTTCTTCTGCACTAGGAAAGTTGGGAGGATCAACTTTGCTTGATTTGGTTGAATTCGGCTGACCGCGCCAATTCTGATCTCTTCCTCCAGGAGTGTCTGGTACTCTTGGATCATCGCTGGTGTGCCTGTAAGGGGAGCGCTGGCGCGAGTGTTTGCAATATTGACGGGGACTCGGGGCTCCTCCACGCCCACACTGCTCCTGTGGTGATGATTGATTTTCCTCCGATCTTCTCCCACGCGTGCAGCCTCATCAAAAGACGTCCTGTAATAATCGTTGGTTGTTCTACCTTCGGCGATTGAAGTCTGAACCGGGATATTTGGAGGGCCGGTTCCGCCCCCCCTTGGGGGAGAAATGCATCTGAGACTTCAATTGAGCGACAATGGTCGGAACTATTCTTTCTAGTGCTACTTCTAAGTCTGAACGTGTTGACGACGTTGATTGTTGCGAGCTTGTGAGGAGGCTTGAGTCCACTGAGGCCGGTTGAGAAATGCCCATCTTGTCCGCCATCTCCAACCAATTTTTAGTTGATAGGAAGCGCGTGTGATGCGCTCTAGTCGCTGCGTCGGCTGCACTCACCATTGCGTCAATGATTCTTGGGAGGAAAGCGAAGGACGGGTCCAACTGGTGGATCTCATGATAAACCTGCCCAAGTAACGCAACAGTTACCAAACTTGATTGTGCTGACATCCGAAGAAGTTGGTCTTGGATGTGCTGGAGCTTGTCATGAGACTCGGGCGTGTCTGCGAACTGCATTTGTATACCCAAAACGGTTTGGAATCTTCTCGTCTCTGTCAAGAGTTCCTCTCGCTGAAGCGGTGTGAGGACTGTCTTTGTCCAATCTCCTTTGAACCTTGGGAGCTTTTTCTTGAGAATCCTCTTGAAAAATCTCGGGAGATCATCTTGATCCTCTCCCGAAGACGAGGTGCCGATACTGCCGCTGGATGATGAAAATGAGGAGTCGCTATCGCTACTTCTAGTTTTTCTGCTTCTTTGACGTGATTTCAGATGCTTTTTCTTCATTTCCCGGTTATCCTGTGCTCGTCGGGAACGACGATGGTTGCTATGGGATCGGTGGGAGTTATGCTTATTCCTACCCTTCTTGCAACTCCTCTTCCTATTCTTTCGTCGGTATTTTGTTGACCTTCTTTCGTCATTGGTCGAGTCCAATGAACTTGAAGAATCTTCATCTGAAGAAGATGTGACTGTTGAATGTTGCCTTTTAACTTTGGTGATAGGCAGTTCAGTTTGAGTCGAAGCTTGTGATCCAATTGATTGCATGGACTGTGTTGCTGATGATGCAACTCGATTAGGAGGTGAGGAGCTGTCGAGTGAAAAACGATTCACAGCGTCTTCATGTTCGAGACGAAGGCCTTCGGAAATCATCGTAATAACCTCACGCGGTATTGGAGGATATGTGGGAGGTTCTGGAGGGACTAAAAGATCGGAGGTTGTAGAATCCATTTGTGATCAGGGACCTGGAACCCACACTTCACGGACCTTATCTCAACGAAGTGGGAGCTAAGGTTTGTGAGGAGCGGCTGGCAAGAGAGCTCCTCTCGTCCAGTCTGGGCAACGAGGCTCTCACAGACTACTTTCCCAAACTGAAGGGAGGAGCAGGATGGGACTTGTATCCGTTTAATCGATATGCCATACAGAACATGAAAGTGACAAATCAAGGATCAGCATGTTTGCGAGGAAGAGAGGGACAGCGAGTGGTGTTGGAGGCAGATGGACGAGAAGGAAAGCGAAAGTTGAAACTGTCGCAAGATGGAGAGACACAGCCAACCTTCTTCACGAACATCCCAGTTCCATTCCGATTCGCTGTGCAAACCTACAAGACTAGATATCAATATTATATTGAGTCAGTTGAAATTGAATCAATTGAAGTCGTGTCCTCGCCGCAGATGGTTGGAGGAACGATTGCTGTCCCGATGGATGAATAAAGCAAAACAAACCACTTCACACTTTCATGTTTCTTTTCTCTCTTCATTTGTGTTTCACATACACACAAAAACAGTCGAATGGTGTTTCTGTTCTGAAACGTGAAGTGGAAGAGAGGGAGGACTCGTCGAAGAATGGATCGAATGACACTGTGTTGGGTGAGGAGCAGTGTTCGTGAAGTCGAGTGACCCAATGATCGATCTCAAGAGCAATCGACTCTTATGGAAGGATTGGACATCAAATGGACAACACCAGGTGTTGTTTCCCCAACCACAACAGAAAGCAGAACAGTTCGAACTCATAAATCCACATCTTCACTCCCATCCTCCCCAACACGAACAATTCGAGTGCGTGCAGGTGGTCGCACGAACACTTCGATTGTGGAGAACAGCTGCTTCAATGCGGGGATGGCAAGGTGACAGAAATGCGATGTAAATGTGATCGTGCTGATCAACGACACACAATCATCGTGGAATTCCGAGAACAACATCGCATTGGGAGTGCGAACCCAATTCCGCTCCTTGGTCCTCTCGCTCTCTTTTCCCCACAATCTTGCTTGCGAGAGCAGGATGGGAGATGGAGAAGAGGTGCTTACGGTTGAGAATGAGTGTGGTGTCGTTTTGATGGCGGATGGAGAAGATCTCAAACCAAAATTGATGGCCAGACTGTTAGAGTGTCGTCGATGTGTCTGACCTGTGTGGGGGAAGGAAAGCGGTTGGAATTGTCACAAATCGATCTTCTTGTCTCTGCTTGTCAGTCCGTCCAATCTTCCTTCTGTCACAATGACCACTTTCAACGAGCATCCTGAGAGTCGTCATATCAAACGACGAAGAAGCTGAAGCCAGTTCTCTCCAAAACGGTGCGCTCCCACAACTCCGACTCCCGACAACACAAACCCATCCCACTCACGCGCGTCTCCCAGTCGGTGTGAGAGGTCCCGACAGTTGGGAAGAATTGAAGATGAACAACTCTACTGTTTTGTTCTGAGCGTCGTCTCGAGCGAGCTGAGACGATTGTGGGAGCGGATTGAGCCTGTCGAAGAAGAAAGACGAAGAAGAAAGATGAAGAAGAAAGATGAAGAAGAAAACTGAGAACACGAGACATCCACAAACCTTGGCTGTTTGTCATCACAATTGTGATTCAACGAAAACGTGTTTGTTTCCAGATTTCTGTTGAACGCGAGTGTGTTCGGCCGCATCAAAAACTTCGACATGCTCTCGTTATGTCTGGCCAGTCGAAACTGACTTTGAAATCAATCACAATGGAGAAGTCGACAATACGGCCAACGATGGAGTGATCCGATGAGCACACTTAATCATGAGGTGTGTGTGGGGGATGGGGGTGTGAAGGTGTGTGGGGGAGGAGGGATGAAGACGTGTTTTGTGAGGTTCTGGTTGAGGGAAGAGAGTTGGGAGAGATACGGATGGGGCTGTTGGATGGTTGTGTCTTTCACATTCTCGTCGTCTTTGTTTTGAACTGTTGACATTGTCTTCCGCTTCTCTCTCCTCTTCTGAAGTTTCGCTTGCATCGACACCTCTCCCGCCGTCGCCAACGACTCGTTCTGCTCCACCAGCGACTTCTGATTGAGAAGCACTTGCAGAACATCGTCCTGTCTCGTCTGACTCTCCTCCTCGCTCCCTTTCACGAAGAACGGGTTCCCTCTCCTCTCCTCCCTCTCCCCGCTCCCCCCTTCCGGCACCGCTCTCGACCCCCTCGAATTCGCCAACACTGTCGACTCCGCTAAGTTGTGACACGTCCCCTTCCACGCATACTGCCCCGACGGATCGTTCACAAACAGGAACAGACTGTTCCCGACCGGATGGTCTTCTCTGATCGACGCGATCGACTCGACTGTCGAGATGACTGTCGAGTTGTTTTGGATGTACTGCTTCATCACTCGCTCCGCCGTCACTTTCAGTGGGCGGTGGGAGCGGTATAGGTTTTTGAAGCTTGTTGCTGTTGTCGTCGGGGCTGTTGCGGATGTTTGTGTGGATGAGGTGGCGGGAACGACTCTGTCTTGTTTCTGGTGGTCTTTCTCTTTCTCTGACTCCGTCGGTGGGTGTGTCTTTCTCCAGCTCTTTTGGTGGTTGGTTCTCCTTCCCTTCCTCTTCAGCTGTCTTCTCCTCATCTCCTTCCAACTGATTCGACTCGCTGTTATCCTCTTGCTTTGACATGTCTTCGTTCTGCTTCTGTTCCTCCTCCTCCTTCTCCAACTCGCGCGAGAGAGGTGGATTCGGTGCCAACTGGACTGGCTTCTTTTCTGCCGATTCTGCCGTCTCCTTCTCCCCTTTCTCCAAAATGAAGTGTGACAGCTGGTCGGTGATCCGCTGTGCCTCCTTCTTCGCCACATCCGCCGACGAAAGATACGACGAGACAGCCGAATCGTGCGGAAGCGGGTATTGTTGGAAGCCGACGAGAAGGTTTGTCGTGAGTGTCTTCGCCGTGTATAGCTGAGAGCTCGCTGGCCAGATCTGGTTCTGTGTGAGATCGGTGACGGGCTGTCGAGGGGGGATGGAGGGCTGGCAGGAGATGGAGAACTGGACGTGCGATAATTGCTGGCTAATCAACTCGACGTCTTCCTTCGAGTTGAGAGAGTCATCGGAATCCATCACAATCGAATATAACTGCCTCATTTCTCTCCACTTCTGCAATTCCTGCTGTCCTCTCGCCCTCTTTTCCGACAGAACCTCTCCCTCACTTTCCTGTTCCTGCTTCTCCTCCTGCTGGTTGTCGTCTCTCTCCCAAACTTGGAAAAAGGGCGTCAGAGTCAGCGTCTGGCTGCTGCTGTCGCTGATATCCGTCGGGACGAGAGTGACATCAGGCCGAGCGGGCTCGCTGTTGTGGTTGATGAAGAAGACGTACGGCTTGTCTTGGTCGGCCAGGTGCGGAATTGACTTGTCGCCGTACTGGTGTCCGAAGGCGTAGAGAGTGGAAAGGAGGGTGATGTCATCGCGGCACATGATGACGAATTGTCTGCAGGAAGGATGAATGGAAGAAGAGAAAATGGGAGGAGAAGAGAAGTGAAAAGAGGAAGTCAGAAGAGAAGCGAAAGTGGAAGAGAGAACCGTTGAGGATGATGGAATGGGGTTGCACACTCTCCGGTCTCGTTCAGTGTCAGATCCTTCAAAAACGGCCACAGGAACGCAGCCAATGGTTTCGTGCCTCTGATGTCGTTGCAGAAGAGCGGCACAACCGCATGCAGAGTCACCGACCGAAGTTGGAGAGGCGAGACGGGGCTGATCGCAATCGACAGAGTTGCGTAGAACTGGGAGATGTTGTTGGGCGAGAGGGGAAGAGAGCAGTATGACGTGATCAGCGTGAAATACGCCGAAGCAGCGACTGAAGTTCCCGAGACGTACTGAAGACAGGTGGAAGAGACAAGAAAGGCAAGAAAAGTGAAAAGAGGAGAAAAGACACCATTCCTGACCGAGAATGGTCTTCGAAGATTGAGCCAGATTTTTGGTCTGCCTGAAAGTGGAGAAGACCCGTGTGGGAGAAATCCTTCTCTTCGATAATCGCTTGGACGAGCCACGAGTCACAGAACGACAAGATTAAATGTGATGCAAAAAAAGGTTTAATCACGAAGTGGGAAGAAAACACCTCCAGAAGAGTATTCGTCATGTCTTTGAAATGAAAAGTGGGTTCCTCTGTTTCTATCGACGATTTGGAACGTTCGCTCCAGAGGCAATGTGCAATTTGGCTGAATAGCTATAAACGAGCCAACGCCATTTTTCAACACCAACAGTCAGAGCATGTGGTTCAACCACATCATCAAATCCTTCCATTTTCAACGAACGAAGAATTATCGCTTTTGATTGACGAAGTTGGGGACTTTCGTCGATTTGGTCAATAAGTGCATCAACCATTCCCGACATCAACTTGAACATGGCGACTTGGCATTCGATGGACATCAGACAGCTTGAGATTGCGAAAGAAACAGGAAGTGCAAGAACAAAATCCCTGGTTGGATGATGTTCAGGACATATTTCGATGAGACGAGCAAGAAGAGACACAAAATTGTCAGCTTGGCCTCCTTCCACGATCGAGAAGCGGCAGGCACAGAGATATCGACAATATTGCTCTGATGGAACGAGCACTTGTTTCAGGACTGTCCCATAAATCTGTAATCGTCTGTCTGGTTCAGTTTGGCGGACAGTAATCAAGATGGTTGGGATAACACTCATCAGAAATGAATCGAGAATTGAAATGAGACGAGAGTGAATATCTTTCGCTCCTGTGAAAGAGATGGACGGTGCATGGAGAGAGGTAAGAAGGTGAGGAATGAGGTCAGTATCGAGGAGGTTCAGTTTGAGATCGTGATCACACTTCCAAAGTTGAGATTCGAGCATCTCGATGGTTGATTCAATTATTCTCTGATTGGACGTTGAAATGAGTGTAGCAATAGATTTAACAAATGTGAGCATAGATTTGTCTGGTGAGGATGGGTTCAGTGAAAGAATGAGAGAATGTGGGCCAGCACCTTTGGAAGGCCTCAGTTGATCAAGAAATTTCACCGCTTTATGTTCCAATGAAGAATCAAGCGGAATATTGTCTGATACAACCTTCATAAATGATAGATACATTGATAAGTGCTCAGAAGTCGACACGATTTGATGTCCATCCCAATCGAGGAAGGACGAGACGCAGATGGATGGTGAAAAAGGTATGAAGGGGATGCCAGATAGAGAGTGATCAGATGAGTCGATAACGGACATGATTGGGAGTCTCAGACAAGTTGTGTGAATAAGGGGCAAGATCTCGATAGGTCAGCCCAGAATACACGAACATTGAGAAAAAGAATACAGAATCTGGTTTGACAAGACGCAGGTGCTGTGGTGTGTTGGAATACGTCTCCAATCTCGTTGGCCAAATTGTGTGTTGGGAGGGTCGCCCACGTGAAATGCTTGGGAAATCAGGTGTTCGTTCACTGATCGGAGAGTGCTTGTCATTCTTCCACAAACAGCTCTACATTGAAAACATCCAGAACGAACATTGGTCGACCATCAAATGAGTTGGGTTTTGAGAGTCACTGCTCCTCAGAATGACAATCCTGCGGAGTTCGAACTGTTCTGCGAACGGTTGTGGTTGGGGACACGACACCTGGTGATGTCCATTTGATGTCCAATCCTTCCATCAGAGTCGATTCCTCTTGAGACCGATCATTGGGTCACTCGACTTCACGAACGCTGTTCCTCACCAAACACAGAGTGTGATTCGATCCGTTCTTCCATAAGTCCTCCCTTTCTTCCATTTCATTTTCAGAACAGAAACACCATTCGACTGTTTTTGTGTGTGTGTGAAACACAAATGAAGAGAGAACAGAAAGAGGAAAGTGTGAAGTGGTGTGTTCTGCTTTATTCATCCATCGCGACAGCGATCGTTCCTCCAACCATCTGCGGCGAGGACACGACTGAAACTGACTCAATCTCAACAGCATCGTTCTCCCTGTACTGAGGTTACACAATTCAGGGAATTTGGAACTTTCCTGCAAGATGACAAGAAAAAGTGCGAACCTTTCTTCCTGCTTCGATTCGTGTCATGTCACAACTAGACCATAATAGTCATCGAGATGTAGAGAATCTTCCGTGAGAAGGACTGGCCAGTACATGTTGATCTCGCGTTGGAATCTGCGTTCGACTGTCAACCCGACAGAAATGATCGTTTCAAGAAGATGGAATTTTGCAGAGCGTGCTGACAACGATATTGAACTATAGTTTGTGGATGACGTGACTCAGTCTCGTAGCAGAATGTGATGGTGGAAAGAGCAGATCAATCAATCCAATACTAAACAGAATATCAACAAGTTTCAAAAAAAGTTCCAAATTCCCTGAGCCATGTAACCTCAGTAGATGCACACAGCGAATCGGAAGGGAACTGGGATGTTCGTGAAGAAGGTTGGCTGTGTCTCTCCAGGATTTCCTTGCACTCAATCCTTCACCAAACCAGTGGTCATTAACAAGTGAGTAGCCTGATGAAATGGTTTATGGGGCTGGCCTGCACAAGATCAACAAAAACACTATGAATACTCCTCCTCGTCACAAACGGTCAAACTTGTTTTCGCGTAGTCACTCCCTGAACGATTGATTGCTTCCGAATCAACGACTTACTGATCCACTGTCGTAAAAACTCTTTCAATGTTCAACTCCAATACCATCAGCCTTCCATCACTCGACTCAAGATTTGAGAATCTTAGAAGGGAAAACAAGTCAGAAGGGAGTCGTTAGTGCCTCTGCATTAACGAACAATGGACCGGGCAACCAATAGCCGACCAGCGGCATCTCGGACCATCTCCCCACACCAACAAATGATACTTTGCCGCAGAATCGGTTTTCACCTTTGGAATTGTTATCAAATGTTCGTGGAATTCAAACAACAACATCGTCGAATCGCCGGTCCCGTACGTTTTGAATCGTTCAAGACAGAAACAATCATGTCAGATAGCTACCATCACATATTGTGACGAGGAGGAGATCAGAATATAGCAAATATGATGCAATGATCAGATTGGTGTCTTCCGACGGTCAGAATGACAAAGGATTACCTGGTACCGGGCTTTGTTCAAACGTTCGAAACAGAACGGGACAGTCAGACATTCTGGCCGGAAATATCAAGAAATTGTCAAGGACATGATAAGGATTTCACATTTCGTTGAACAGATACTCATCGTGACTTGAATACCCACCAACCGGATCAACATCACGGGACTATCTGTCAGCTCTTTATTGGAAATTAGGATGGACAAGGAAGCAAGTTCATCTGTATCACTGGCAGCCGATCGACAAATGGAGTGGAGCGTGTCCATATACATGTCCTTATTGATAGTCACCCGAACTTGGATGGCCCACCTCCGTGTTGAAGAAGTACAGCAATTTATCTGCCCCTTCCACACGAAAACATTCCTTTTCAACTCAAATCCAACATGTTCTGATCATAGAATCCTGTCATCCATCTTTGAGAGATCCGGGTATCCACAAGGCAATTCACGATCTCATCTCTACTAATTGTATTCATGGGGGATATGGGACAATATTTTTGACATCATCGTTCAAAACCTAGAATGGACAATTTCTCAAAATCCGTAAATCCTTCACCAATTGAGATGATATGTATTCTTTAATTGAGATTCTTGAAGTTTTGATCTCCAAGACTGCTCAACTTTCCGATGTGGTGTGATCGAACCATAATTGTGATATTCTGTCAGAGATTTTCTGAAAAGGGCGTTTTCCGATTTCGCTGTCTGTCTACTGCAGTTTTGTCATGAATAAAATTGCCATCAGTATTTTGGATACAGTATGTTCTCTCTATTTTGTCATCTCACATCAATCTAACATATTTGGCTTCTCCGTCGTTTTTTCGCGTTGTTCCTCCTCTATCTCACCTGTATGCTCATTTTTTCTTTCTTCTATCTCTCTCTCCCAGCAAGACATCCTCACAGTGCTCAACACTTTCTCCTTCCAACGTCCCTTCCCTCAGCTGAGAAAAGCTCAGTGCTTCCCCCCATCACAGGCTGTGAAGAAAAGAAGTGAGATAAAACTCGGTGTGCTCTGCCCTCTAATCTTTGCATCTCTTTGAACATCTCTCAGTCAGCATATCTGCATCCTCGTTGACCAAGCACCCCTCCCACACGTCTTCACTCCTCTCTCGCCCAACCTCGCCTTCCCCTGCCATCAGAGGTTCGATCTTTCCCTCTCCATCATTTTTCCTTCCCTCATTGTAGCTTTTCCGTTCGATCATTTCACGTGATGGAAACTTCGCCTGTGTTGTCATTTCCACGGGATGGATGAAGAACATCAGACAAACGTTCAACACAACAGCCATGACCAATCTGACAGTACCCATTTCAACGTTCATGTGAAAGACTTCGGCAGATTGTTTGTGTGCCTCTACCCACTTTTCATCCCCCTCATCCTCCATCACTGTCTTCCATTCCTCCCAACTTCTCCTTCACTCTCATTTCTGTTCCTATAGGGCGTCAATTTCCTCAACAGCTGACTGGACAAACTCACGAGAGCTCTTTCCAAAGCAGGCTATGTCGAGCGGAAGTATCAGAACGCTGCCCCTGTGTGTCCCTCAATCTCTCTCATTCTTTCTTTTCTTCATACTTCTTTTCTCGTCTAGGTTAGTATGATTGGAGACTCGTCAATGTCAACGACAACCCAACCTTTCCGTCTGACAAAGATCTCAAAACGCTAGTCGAACCCGCCTTCCGCGCGTGTGTCCCCCCTCTTCCCCATTCCTCACAGTAACAACAACAAGAAGGTCGTGCTGTGCGGGCACAGTACAGATGACATTATCACCTACCGCTTTCTGACAAGTAGCGTCGTAGACCAGTCCTGGATAGACACATACATCTTTGCTGTCATCACTTCGGGTGCTCCCTTCGGTGGTGCTCCAATGGCGGATGGGTTTTCAGCGTCACCACGAAAGTGACTGTTCTCATGGGTATGCTGGGAGAGCTGAGCCTTCTTTAGGTATTATTGATGATTCACACCATTTTTCTGTTGTACTCGTTCATTCTTTGTCGTTCTTTCCATCGCAGGTAGGAGCATCCACAATCAGTACTCTGACGCAAGATTGCGCCTGTCTGCACTGGATGATCCCCAACAAGAACACCTTCGACGACGACTGCGTCGTTGTCCGGCTCAAAAGTGTGCTTTCCACTTCATCCTTCATCTTATTGACCATTTTCGTTCACATCTTCAAATCACCCACAATCCTCTCCCCGTCTCTCCTCTGTCATCTCCTCCCTTCCCCCACTCTCTCCTTCTCTAACTCTCCCATCTCTCCCATCTTGCAAAGGTGACAATGTGTGCAAAATCTTAATGAAGAACATGACGTGGACTGACAACCAGGCAGGCAAGGCCTGTGTGAAGACAGCCGTCCAACGCACACGAAACAACACCGACCAGCCTCTCGTCCTACCGAAGGTGATGACACACGTGATGTACTCGATTGGTCTGTATTCCTCCTGTTTCTGCCATTCCCATGCTCTCTCCATCATTCTCCGTTTATCTTGCCTTTTCTGCCCATCATTCGTGTTTCCTTCTTTTCTGATCTTCTTCATCGTCGTTAGGTATCAATGCCACTGCCGGTGTGATTCTGAATGCAACCAGTCAGCGCTGGTCGTCAGACACGCATTCTGATTACTACATGGATGGTGATGGCACAGTTCCGACTGTTTCACTCAGTAGTGTGTCTCTTTCCCGATCCATCTCTCTCTGTGCCCTTTCTTGCCATTCTTCTTGCTCTCCCTTCCCTCGCCTTATTCTCCCCTCTTTTCTCGTCCTTCGCAGTCACCCCACTGGTGGAGAGACACCTCGCTCGTTTAGTTCCACACATACCGTGGCTGTGACCACATAGGCATTCTTCAAGATGCCGTCCCCATTGCCCGTATTTTGGACATCATTGCCCAGGCAACTGCCGAGGAAATGGAATATGATGACTCACTCAACCCTCCCGACTTTTTTTAGCCGTCTATGTTCTTTCACCACACCTTTATCCTACTGCCTTTACCATTCTGTACTTACAGAGAGTTCCATGCTTTTTACTAAATACTGGACCGACATGGTGTCTAGACTATTGTGGAGAGACGTATCTTGATTCTATCCAGAGTCATCGAATCCTAATACTCCGTCATGAGGGCCGATCCATTCTCATCCTCCGTGTCATCCTCCATCTACTCATGGATAATACCTCCAACCAAAGCGAAAGCCAAAGTAGCTGCTGCTAATCAGGCTAAACTAAAGACTTCTACGGCACCGAAGACAAAATAGAAGACGCAAGGATCCACCCCAGTCACATCACTACATCGCACTCCGTCACACCCGAATGTCTCAGTGAAACGAAGTCATGCTCTTGGCCCAGCGGACCAGGTCAAACAAGCTCTCTCAGCACAATCGACGCTGCCACCGTTGAGTTCGAACATCAAGACTCTCCAAATGTTGCTGCCAATCAATGAAAATAGGAGACGTCCATGCATAGTGTTGTTGAGGAAACATTCGTTTCGATATGTGACTTGTCTCAAGGAACAACTGACGAAAAGATTCACCTCGTCAAACCACCCACTCTCCCTGTCCTCATCTGCTTGCTTGAACACCCTAACATGGACATCACACATGAATTCGTCACAACGTTGCACAATATTATCCTCGCTGGCGCCCTGATGATACCGGACAACGAATCACACACAGTTTTTGACAAAAAGGAAGATTCTGGAAATTTACCAAGAATTTTACAGTCGTGAACGAGGAAGGCTTTTGAGGACAGTAAACGTACAGCTGCGAATACGCTGTGCGTTCTTCACAGAATGAAATTGCTGGACGATGAGTTCAAGCCGATCATCGCCACGCTTTCCGCTGAAATTGCAAACGGAGAAGATAATAAGAAATCCTACGCGCTTCAAGCAGTCCCATCTCTGACTGACATCACTGGTCTACATTTATTCATTCCTCCTCATTCAATCACAATCTCTCACTGTTTCTTCGTTGAAAACCACCGGCTCTTCTTGACGCGAGTATTTTGCAGCAAAAGACAATCAAACACTCAGACGAAACGTGTTCAATTCCATCTTCGGCCTCAACTGAGTTTCGGATTACGTTTAGCAACGATTTTGCCACTCAGACAGTTTCTCCATCATTGCTGTCAATCGACGCCCACTCGCTCCCACCTCCTCGCTTTCTAACTTATCTCCACCCACCAGTCACTTTACACAACCCTGAAACTCTCTGCTTTGCCTCCATCGCAGACAAGTGTTGTCCAGTCGTCGAATGAGATTCAAGTCAAGTGAACTCTATTCTTCTTTTATTGGCAAAACACCACTCCTCCTCATCTTCACGTACCTCTTTCCCAACCTCACCGTTTCTGTTGCTGTGATTCAGCCAGGCTCATCACTTCCTTTCGTTTCTCAAACTCCACAACATCTGAAGATAAACACACAACGATCACTTTTTACATCGCTTGGTGAATGCTACTTTCATGTTTCACCACTTTGGGAGTTCTGAACAACGACACTTTTCATTTTTTCATTGGAATCCAACTTAGCGTAACTTGGGATGATTCGTTCATATGGAATGACCAATAAGTGATCAAGATGACCAGCAATGAAGTGAAAGTACGGCAAATTCCCGGATACATTACGATCGTGCTCGTTCAATCAGTCCTCATTCCAATTCTGTCCTCCAGTTGGCGGATGGTTACCATTTCCGTGAAAATGAAGCAGAAGCTATGGGGAAGGTTTTCACGGGCGGTATCATCACAAATTCTCCTCACCACATTGAAATTGTGTCTGATCGTTCTCTCCCCTCTGGGTTATCCAATCCACCTTTAAACGACCGGAAAATGAAGCTTAAATGTCGCAGACCCTCAATAGATCATGAAAGGTGTTCTCTTGATCTGTAGATCCATTTTACGGCCCTGCCAACGAGATCAAGTAATTTCAGCTCATTTCGTCAATTTTGTCATTGATTTAATTTTATGAAAACTATCGAGAGAAAAAAAGATCGATGGTGAAGTTTTATGAGAGAGGAATGTGCGCTAGAAACGAAAAGAACGAAGATAGCGTCAGATTCTGAGTTTATCCAGAAGGATCGAGTCATTCATCGAGGAGGAGAAGGAGCATGATGTGATTTGGAGGGATTCTGCGAACGAGAGAGATGAAAAGAGCAGGGTGTTCGCGTTCGCTGTGTTCTTTCCATCCTCCTCCCAATAACCATCAGCAGACATATCCTTGGGAACGAACGAACTGGAAACTGAGACAGTACTTCGATGGAGAACTCTACGATCATTTCCTTCACCAGAACTGGTCTTCTTCAGTAAGGTTGCGCAGTACAGATGACATAAACAGCCGGTAGAAGATATTCATCAACGTGAGGGATGGAAGACGGCGTGGAGCGATGGCAGACAAGACTGCTCACTGTTGACGATAAGCTATCGTCTTGCAGCTGATGAAAATGAGGAGTTCATTGTTCTTCACTTTCTGCTCTGAGGACGATGAAGAGCGGTGGAGAGTAAGAGTGGAGGACAGGAGATAAGGTGAGCTGCCAGGAAGTTTAACAGCATGGGGAGTCCGTCAGAGCAGGCGACACAGTTGCTGCAGTTGGCGAGTCGCATTGTCATTCAGTGCATGAGGGAGATATGATAGCTGCTTTCTCTCTATTTCCTGTCTCTTCCTCTCCTTTTCTTCTTCTTCCATCTGCATCTGCTTATCCTCTCGCTCTCTCTTCACTTTCATAATCTCCCGCCTTGCCCTTTCGATTTGATCCTTTGGTTTCGGTGGGAATGGATTGGCTTCTTCTCGCTCCTTACTCGCTTGAGCCCTCGCTCGCACGATATGCTTGAGCTGTTACTCAAGTTGATCCTCCCTCTTCTTCTCTTCCTTCCCTCCACCTCTTCTCCCACACTCATCCGTGTTGTTTTCAGATGACTGTTCAAAGCATTGATTTCTCGCCAGCTGTGACAAATAGCGGCTCGATGCTGAACTCGTCGAATCCAACCACTGACATCTCGAACGCGTTTGGTGCCCGTTTAGTCTCGTCCAAGCCAGTCGAGCAGAGAGGAGGGAAGAAGACGACGATCAGCTCGGATTGGGCGTTGTCGACGATGCGAGTGGGATTCAGAGTGACAAGCTTGATAGTTCTTGTCTTCATCTCTTTTCGGATGAACGAGAGGAGACTGTCGATCATGAATTTGACAACGACCTTCTTCCTCTCCTTTTCTCCTCGTTCATCACTCTTTCCACTCCGACTTCATTCCAACCAGTGAGTTCACAATAACAAGTCCGATATGTTGTGTCATCAGCTCAAACTCATTCTGCTTCCCTCCCTTCCTCTCATTCTCCATCCACCCACCCAAAAACACAATGGTGTCCACCAAATCCCAAACATGCGAATACGAGTGCCACTCAGCATCGAAATCTGGTGGAGACTGGACATTGTGGTTGGAGTGACAAGGAGTGTGGTGTGAGGTGTCTGTATGAATAGGAGAGGAGAGAGGGTGCTTTGTGGAGAGAGGCGAAGACCCGGGAGTGTGTTGGGAAGACGGACACTCCTGATTCTGTTCCATTTCGTCTGGTTGAGCAGTTGCGTCTTCGTCTTCCTTCGCTTCTGGTTCACCACCATCTGTCTTTTGTTCTTTTCCTCCTTCCTGCGGGGGTGGATCTTTCTCCGCTTATCCTTTGCCTGTCGCTGTTTCCTCTTCAGTCTTCGTTTGAAACTCTTCGATTATCCCCTCCCCTTCTTGTTCTTGTTGTTGTGGCTCTTCTTTCACTTCCTCTCCCCCTCTCCACTTGCCTCTTCCTCTCCATCTTCCTTCTCCTCCCATTCTCCCTCCTCAACCATGAACACATCGGTTCCTTCCATCCTGCCCGGATTTCCATCCGTCAGGAATGAGATTGGAATAGTTCGTTGTCGTCATCAGCTTGTTCTTTTGGCTCGTCTTGTTCAGCGGCTGGTTTGGAATTCTGTGCTTCTGTTTCGCTCATCTTCTCTTCAAACGCACTTACGCTCTTCCTTGTCTCTCGTCGCTTTCTGGTCGACAACACACCAACTGCCTTCACCTGATTCCTGGTTGAACTGGGTACAGCCACGTGGGTGTTGGTGAGGAGGGAGGAGAGTGTGAGAACACACAAATCAACGTCTCCTGCCCCACACACTTTGTTCGCCAATCTCCGTTGCAGATGAGTGGAGAAGGGCAGAAGAGGAAGACTTGGGTGGCAGTGAGCAGCGAGTCTAAAAAGATGGGAGGGTGCAGAAACGCCTTCTTTCCGTCGAGGAGAGTGTGTGCGAGGTCAAAACAACCACTTCAGCTTCGGGTTGATGTTGGGCACGTCGGAAAAGAGACAAGAAACTGGAAGAGGAGTGAAAGGCGGGGATCCTTTGTATGGAGGAGAGAGTAGAAGATGTGGACGAAAGACTTGATTCCAGTCAAGGTCAGTTGCCAATTTTGAAGCAGAGACACAAATCTGAGCAATGACACGAACGAAGAAACTGTTGTGGGTTCCCTTTCGACAAGTGAAGCGAATACAGTCCAAAGGTGCAGGAGGAACGAAATAGATCGTTGCAGAAGCGGAACAGATAGTACGAAGAGCGATTCATATTTCTCCGGGATGGTGTCGAGTGTAAGAGATGATTGGATAGCCGTTGACACAAGTTTGTGTGTATGTTCTTCTGTCTTTTTTTCAACCACTTTCAGAAGGGTACTGGTGACTTCAGAGAGGAGGTCGGCTTGAATGAGCGGTGGAAAGGCTAATTCCGATCCATCAAGTCTGGTCCTTCGTTGAACTCGCTCGACGACAGCCAAGATCGCTTCATTCACCCGGATGAAGTCCTCCCATCTGTTTTCGAACAATAGTCCAGAGAAAGAGGCAAAACGTGAACATTAGGAGCTTGCTCAGGCTGACCAAAAGTGTCGTGAAATCTGGAGCCAACGTTGGTCGTAGAGATCTTTGGGTGAGGAGGATGGAGAGGAACGAGTTGTTGTTTAGTAGGTCAGTTTTGTAAGTTTTAGCTGGTTCGGGTCAAGGCCAGTGAACCACTACCACAACACGGCCGAGTGAGGTGAGAACGAAAGAACAGGAAGCTTGACGCTGTCTGATCTTGATTGATAGCCACTAGTTGTATTAATTGTTCGAAGACATCGTTTGTTTTGTCGAGCTCGAGCATAGACTCGAAAATGTGATCTGACCAGCTGATGAATACTCTGCGACGATGTCGGAGGAGTTCGTGATGCTGAGAGTGAGAATTTGAGCGATAAATGAGATGGTAGTGCTGTCATCTCCACATAGTTTGACAATTTCTTCCGAGTGGTTGAGAAAGAGTATGGAGGAAGAGATGGAGTGGGTTTGGTATTGTTCTTCGTCTACAAACTCAAACAGGAGTTGGAGCTCAAATGGCTTGAATGTGAGCAGTTCTACCACTTCCTGTGTTTGTAAGCCGAAAGAGTATTCGAACATCAAGACGAGAAGATCAGGTGATGTTTGTGCGTGACTGAGAGTTTGTGAGTCCAAAAGGGCCGGTTTGGGGAATTCGAATGTTTGAATGGCTGAATGGACTTTTGGGGAGTTTTGTTTGTGAAATTGATGAATGGAGTGAGATGAGGAGTCCTTCCACTGGTTCTTCTTCTGAACGAAGGAAATGGAGTGAAAATGGGAAGGAGGGAAAATAACAAACGCGAATAAGAGAGCTGGTCAATCATTTCAGAGATGAGATCGATCCAAAAGTCAGCAGAGAGTTTGGCAAGGGGTTTTGGTATTTTATATCGCTAGGCGTGATTGGTTTCTGACAATGTTTAAATTTGTCAAAAGACTGCTCAAATGCGAATATTTCCGATTCTTAGAGAGGAATTGGCAGAGTGTGGAGTCCGATAGAGTCGAGATTGTCTGTTTGGGAGTGGAAGGCGACATTCAAATCACAAACAGGAGAATCTGCAAGGCGTGTGTGGAGGGCGACTGACACTCGTCGAGGAGGGTGATTGGGCATGTTTTGACGGACGGGAGAAGGAGAGTTCACGCCGGTGATGTGGCAATGCTGGTGGAACATAAATTGGTGCGGTCAACGTTTGATGATGCCAATGACGCTATTTGTGGAGAAGTGGAGGTGGGAAGAGGGAAGTTTGTGATGGGATGGGGAAGGAAGAGGGAAGTTTGTGATGGGATGGGGGAAGGAAGAGGGGAGTTTGTGATGGGATGGGGGAAGGAAGAGGGAGTTTGTGATGGGATGGGGAAGGAAGAGGGGAGTTGTGATGGGATGGGGGAAGGAAGAGGGGAGTTTGTGATGGGATGGGGGAAGGAAGAGGGAGTTTGTGATGGGATGGGGAAGGAAGAGGGGAGTTTGTGATGGGATGGGGAAGGAAGAGGGAGTTTGTGATGGGATGGGGGAAGGAAGAGGGAGTTTGTGATGGATGGGAAGGAAGAGGGGAGTTTGGATGGGGGAAGGAAGAGGTAGGATGGAGGGATGGGGAAGGAAGAGGGAGTTTGTGATGGGATGGGGAGAAGATGAGGTACACCAGTGATAGGGAGAGCAATACGAGGTGGATTGGAGGTGGGGCGGGTCTGAGGTTGATTGGAGGGGAGAGCGGGTCGTCTGAGGTGGATTGGAGGTGTTAAGAGGGTCATTCGGGGTTGATTGGAGGGGAGAAGCGGGTCGTTCGGAGGTGGATTTACAGAGCTGATGTGGTTGAACATATGAACGAAAACTGACTTGTGGGTTGATTGAGACCTTTGTTGTCTCTTAGTGTCGCATCCCAACACATTTTCTCCTCTGCTTCAAAGAATCCAATTTCCCATCATACATTCTCTCTGAGATGCAATCTATTTTAGAATACAACCGAAAGCCTTCGACCATCAGTACTCATGGGGAGATTCATGCCTTGTTGACAAGACAACATGAGAAAAATCCAGCTGCTCCCTCATCAGGGTAATTGGACAACCTGCAGGATTAACCCAGCGGCAAGTCGAAGCTCATTATAATCGTTTGCTTTCTCTCATATTCTTTCTCTCCTTAGATATTTCATCCTCACTTTACAATTTCTTTCTCATTATTCGAATGAAAGTTCGATTATCGAGTGCGCGCGTCCAAACACTTCATGAGACCAAAGCACTGGGGTCTGACGTCGAGGAGGGGCGTTTAATTATGCCCGCTCCCGATCTGACAGAATCGGTGGGAAACCCCGAAAGCCCACTCGATGTCGACCAGCTTCGAAGCAGGTATTAGTACTCATTTTATTCACAATTTTTCACAGACCATCAACATTCACGACGACATCGAATTAATGAAGGCGATAGAAGACAACACTTCGCCTAGTTGTGAAAACCAGGTCCGAAAGTCAAAAAATCGACAAAAATTAGTTTGCCTTTTTTCTTTTCTATCTGTTTTCATCAGCACCATCCATCGTCGATACACTGGACGATGACGATGTCGATTTCCTCCTCGCTTCTCCTCGTCTCACACAACAATCCATTCCTCTTCCCTCACAATCTGATATGGTCACACTCCACAACAGAACGTCGAAATCCGTCTCCTCGAAACAACCAAAAAGGACTTTACATCACAAGCTCGTGGAACAGGGTAAAACAAGCATGTCATATTCTTCCTTTGTAAGAAAACTAAAAAAATACTTCAAAACCAAAGAAAAGAACAGACCTCTGCTCTATTTGTGAGCGGGGAAACATCTGTTAAAAAAAACAAGAAACACTAAAAGCAACACACAAGAAACTAAATCAAAAAGAAGAAAATGAATTGAAAACAATTGAAAAACACAAAAAATAGCAGAAACACAAAGAAACTTTACACATTTCCACATCCATCGACGATGACTCTTTAGTCATCGTCATGGACTTTAAAGAAAATTGCACTTGCCACTCTCAAACACCCAAATTGGTCATGATTTTATTCCCAGGTTTCAGTTTCTCATTTGTGCATTACTTGTTTCACTTCACAACATTCTGTCATTACCAAAACACATCACAATTTCATATCACGCACGACCATCGTTTTGTTCAAGAATGTCTTTCCACTTTATTTTGCACTTCCTTCATATCATTCCAAATCATGTCATCAGTATTTTCGGACACTGGTCCACATTTTCGGAACCAGTTTGTCCTTGGTTTCTTTTTGTTCATTAAAACCTCTTTTTCAGAGAAGAGGGTATACATTCTTCTTCGAGCAACACGGCAATTGTTGCGACTCCGAGTTCGAGTCCTTTCCACTTTCGTTTCTAATCATCTCATTAACCCCATCCGCTCCTCGGATGAACTTTTCAATTTCTTTGATAGTCACACCAATTCTCTGAATTCATCGGAGAGAAACACCGTCCACTCTTTTTCACAAGTTTGTATTTTTTCATATCTTTCTATATTTCTCCATTTTAGACATGAGGTCTTTTCCAGATGACCATAGTTACTTTCTTGAGTAACAATTACCGAATGAAGGATTATTTAGGGTTTTACGAAAGGGTGCCTCCTACAGGGCACCTGTCGTTAATCCTCCTCATCATCTTTCTCGAATATTCCCAGAAGAGGTTGGAGACAACAGAGTGAGAAAGATTTCGAGGAAGGAGAGGTGGAAAAAGAGAGGAGGAGCGCGGATTGAGTTCTAGAATTGGGTGACAAAACTTCATTTCCTGGCTTTTCATTTTAAATACAGTTATATTACACAACATCTCGTTCCATAAATCAACACCTCTTCACTTCACCCATTACCCGACTTT